>SMDT01002958.1:600000-862799 GCA_005392925.1 Aquilaria sinensis | reverse complement strand
TAATTAGTTTCTTAGAGGATTATTATTATTATTATTATTATGAAAGGTCATTCTCAATTTCTCATTCACTATAGCACGTACAGTATCTGCTATAGAAATATAACACTAAAGAACAAAGGTTTTGTAAATTTTTTAGGGCCAATTCGTTTTGTCTAAAGTCAACTAAATTTTTTTTTACTTTTATATCTTTTTACCTGAAATTAATTTCATTTAAAATTCAATTTTATGTAAATGCGATAATTAATTTGGAAGTAAATTTTTAGGATGTTAAATTTTTATGAATTTTTCTTTTTTAAGGCTTGAAACTAGAAAAATTTATAAAAATTTAGTAAGATTGTAAAAATTGTATTTTCAATTGATTATTACAACTACATAATATTAGCTTTTAATTAAATTTAGTTTCAAGTAAAAAAGATGTAAAAATAAAAATAAGTCATTCTGTAGTCAATTGACTAAAGTTAAAATAAATTGGGTGTCAGTCTCTAAGATACTGTAAAATGAATGACTAAAACAAATTTATTATCCAAATCTATAGCCTAAAAGAGATATATAAATGAATAAAATAAACAAAAAAAAAATAACCTAACACACCAATGAACCAATATTCTATTGGACTAACATACTAACACATGGTTGGACAAAAAGACAAATTCAAGCATAAAACATGGATAATGACTCAAATAGAAGAAAAAAATAAAAAGACACCGGCACCTAATCAATTATTTGAGAATGTTTTACAACATATGCCTTATAAGTTTTTGTATTTCGCTTGATTCACTAACACTAAAATAGATTACCTAGATCTGTTCGTTATAGAGCATCAGATAAATCAGACAATACTCCTACTAATGATGATAAAAGAGCTTTATGGAGGAGGATAAGTGAGAACAAATAGTGAAAAAAAAGAGATGAGGGTCATTGATCGTGCGAAATAATAATAATAAATAAACCGGTCAAGTTTGGATTAAAATCCAAACCCAAACCCAGCTAGAGGCGTAAAAAAGAGCAAAGAAAGTCGATGTAGAGAAGAGGGAGAAAAAGGGGCGTTAGAACATCTCAGTTTCTGAGAGGATTAATTTAGGTAATTTTGTTATTTCTGAAAAATAAATACTCACTCACCACCGCCATTTCCTCGCAACAATTACCATTTTGGGCAATTTTAAAATTATTACATCGCATCAACCATTTATATTTGATCCATAATTTCAACATTAACTTTCAAATTAGAATATAATCTCTAATTTTTTAATAAATTGTAAATTGGTCTCAATACTTAAAAACATTCATTTTAATCCTCTTCATTAAAATAGTTGTAAAGTGAATCCTAAGCTATGATAAAATTTTCAAGTGAGTTGCTGAAGTTTGAAAAATATGACAGTAGCCCATCATAATTTGTTTTAGATAAAAATGAAAAACAATTAAAAATTTTACAGACCTTTTAATCTCAGCGGCCCAACCCCTGCCGCACGCATTCCGAGATAGAGGACGTACAGCATTTTTCATTTTTTGGGGATAAGAACATATGTATGTGCACAAATTGGCGTCAATAATACTTAAAAGTTTCACAATTTCCATTCTCCGAAGAGGAAGACTTCCGAGTTCCAAAATGATCTCAAGAATATGAGAACTTCGAACAATTTCAACTGAAATATGTATCTGTCGGGAGGCTTGATCAAATTGGCCTTTCAACGATTATAAAAAATAATAATAAAATAAAATCAAAAAAATTGGCCTTCCAACAGCACCAGAAGTTACTAATACTTACTAGCAACTTTGGGAAACCAACTCAATTTCATCAATCATTATGCACGATACTTTTTGGCAAAACTCAAACTTTTAGGGTTGATATCATCCAAGCGCACCAATATGGTCCCAGAACTTCCTTCCTCCTCAGTGAAACTGACCGATTCCTTCTCTAACAATTTTATAATCTGTCTCCAACAACCAAAAGTTACTAGGTCAATGTTGAACGCAATTTCCGAAGCATATACCATGTATTGAAAGAATGGACAAGTAGATGACGAAGTCCTACCCGTCGTCTGCGAGCCCCTTTGGAGTCATCTTCTTCACCACTCTCGACAACCACCCTCAGGTGTTTGAATGCTAAGGCAAAATGGCTTTCTTATGTAAGCTTTAGGATTAAAATAGCTCAAGGCTAAATAACAGTAATTTGCGAGACAAGCTACGTACTTGCGCCTGCTAGCCAGGACAGATGTCGCCTTAGAAGAGATATTGCCTCTGCAGCCCCATAGGTATGCAAGTCCAGTAGCATTTCATCTTTTATCTTCGTGCTTCTGAAAGTGAAAGGAGCAAACAGAATAAGCAAAACATGATAAAGTTTGCCCTAGATTGTAAATTAAAATTTGAAACAAAGGAAATCCATGCCCAGAGAAGGGGAAAGAAAACAAAAAGCCCACTTAGTTTCAAATATTTTCTGACTAGATTCTTCATCTGCTTCACGAGCCTTGTCACGAAAGAACTGTCCCTGTCACATCAAACATTTGTAGACGGCATTATACATACCCGAGGACACCCGGAATTAAGTGTCAAGTATGTTAAAAGAAAATCCATAACCAAGCAGAAGTAGTTCATATTCAGCACTATGTATTTATTTATTGTACTCCTCATCCAGAAAGTAAGCTGAGCTTCTAGCCATCATTTAGTCATGCAACTCATCTTGCTTTCACTTCTCTACAGCAATCCAAGGACAAAAAGCAACCTGGGTATCTTACAAGCCATATATATTCCTAAGATAAGTTCAAACTTTACCTGTTCTAGAAGTTTGTTTGCTCGATCATGATCATCCTTGGCAAATGCTTCAACAGCCTAACAAGAAATTCACAGCCTGGCTCCTTATGATTGTAATAAATCAAGGCAATATTTGAATTGACTTAATTTAGAGTATATATAAATGGAAGACCAGATTTTGTAATGAGTGGCATACTGATTTATAATATTCCTTCATGGCGTCATGATACTCCTTCACAGCATTTCGGAGAGCCTGGAAACCACCTTCCTCCTCTTCTGCAGTTCGTTATAGAAGTTTTTAGCAAGCATGAACAAAAAGGCAAACATGGGAACTACAGCAAGCTTCATGGTTTAGCAGAATCTTAAGCCATGACAATCAGAAGTATTACTGGACACCTAGAGATAACATTTCATAACAATATAGTCACAAGTAAAGAATGAGAGCATACAAGAACACTAGATGGTAGCAACACCAGCAGTAAGGCTCCCAAGGCAATTACTTACGGAAACCACATAAGACTGCTGTTCCAACTTCCCATGCATAAAATATGACTTGTGAGAAATAAGATAAAGGTAGCTCTCAGATTCATGTGTGGTAGTGAAAGAAGGCACATCTTACTAGAGCTCTCTGATGAATGTCTCAAAGTGGAGGAATGAAGACCAATTCTATCTAGCTGATCTAGACCATTTTAGGGTAAGGACAAAAGATTGGTCGATTGATTTGATATGCATAATGAGACCATCTCTAGACTCTAATATTGCAGTTCACATGCCTCTGGGCAACAATGGAACATTAGAGCCAATTCTTTAGTGGCTATGGGGTCTACAAAAAGTTCCATTGATCCACATAAGAACACCTAACCTGTTTCTGGACCTGGTAACCAAAACAATCAAAGTTGCAATAATACAAGTGAGGCCATCCAGGGAAATCATATTCACACCATAACATTGATAATGTGTTTGAAAATGGATATGGATGGAATGTGTTAAGTGAGGGATCATTTGTTGCTTAGCCAAAGGCAAGCCATGATATAAAGTAAGAAAAGAAAGCTTGCAGAGAATCTTGGTGCTGTTTCTTTGTAAATAATACCCATCTTGCATTTTTTAGGCAAAATGGCATAAACAAAAGATGGAAATTGGGGATTATCCTCATCTTAGCAGCAAAGTGCTTGACTCCACCTAGCAGACCAGCGCAACAATGCCTTGCTCTCCAAATTTATATAACCAGGGGTCAAAAAACTTGAGCTAGTTTGTTTAAAATCTGCTCACAGGTTTGCTAGTTGAGCAAAACATAAATAAATGTGCTAGGAAGATGTTATAAATAGGCCATTGTTGCCTTCCTTCCATGTTGAGGACTCATTTTACTTTTCTTTTCTTGCTAAAACTTTGGGCGTGAAAAGAGATTTGTAATGGTTCAGTATGCTTGATCATCAAAAGCATGTATCAGCTGAGAAACAAGGCTAGAAAGGACATAAGATTTTTTACTAAGTTTTCTAAATGGAAGATGTTACATACCATATTTGTTATCTTGCTCAGAATGTATCAAATCATTCTTCTTTTCTGCTGCAAAATCTGTTAAAGGTTCAGAAACAAGCTGCCCCAGAGCTTTACTCCGTATCTGGGGCTTCATTGGTCTCCTTTCTATGTCACCAAGTCGCTCAGACTCAGAGTCAGGACCACTAAATAACGCATTTAATACCTCTTTCTGAAAATAATTTCTCTCCTCCAGTTGACAAGGTGATTCTGCGCCATTTATGCTGTAAATTTCGCTCCCACTGGTACATACGATAGGAAAACAGTCTATCAGATCATGAAAATGTGTAAAAGCCAACCTGCAGCCACCAACCCGTCTATCTTTTCTTCTCTCCAGAAAAGGGAGGGAAAAAAAAAAAAGAAAAGTGAAAAACTAGCACAGTAAAAATAAATATATAAGTAACTAAATAACTGATGTGAGAAATTTAAAGGATTCATAAATATTTCCAGACAGAAATAGAAAGAACTATACTCTTTGGAAGAATTCACGTTTTGTGAAGCTCCATTCAGAGTGGAATGCATGCCATTGACCTGTGAATTAATGCAGAAAAATATCAATAGTAGAAGAAGGAATATCATCAACATTATTATGAATCCAATTCTCCATAAAAAGGAAAAAACAAAGGAGATCCAGGCTATCCCGTGCTAAACAAAATGCATTTTTATAGCAAAAGAAACATCCTCTCCTTTCCAGAAAGAAAACAGCACTTTCCTATTTTCACAAAATTAAGATGTTATACCACATCACTGTTTTCAATGAATGTCTCCTTCACCCTTCCGTTGCCCATGTTCAGGTATGCTAGATGATTGATTTCTTGGTAGTTTGTATACAGTGCTTTTCAATCAAAAGCATGTATCCCATGTTATTCTTTTCAAGACCAAGGGAGTATTGTTTTCAATAAGATCAAGGGATTGGCAACCCATTTACAAACTTTATTTTCAAAATAATTACTTCAAGAAGTCTATATCTCTGTGTCATTTTTTATAAGGAGTTTCCCAGTCACCCAAAGTATCTGCCCATCTTTGGCTCAAGAAGAATAAAGAGTTCTCCATGCTATTAAAAGCTCTCATATTTCTCTCCCTCCAGCCAGCTCATGCTAAACAACATAGAACACCACAAACTTCCAAGAAAATAATTTCCAATCGCTATTTCTGTGCATGATGTTAAAAGCATAACTCATGAAAAACTTTGACTAAAACCAATAAAAAAAACCTTATTGACAGAGAAAGTAACTGGCCAACAATAACACAAGACATTCATACGAGTTCCTTTCCTCATCCTAAGTAACTTCTAGACACCTTCTATGAATCTGAACATTAGTTGCTTGATACCAGTATGAGTTGGGGTTAACAAACACTGCTTCAATAATAATCGAATTAATTAAACCAGATGAAACTTAAAGGTCAGCATGGAGTTTTGCTTATCATTTACGGACTTGTCAAGGAGATAAACTGATATTTGAAGAACAAACAAAAACACTGTTGCTTGTTTAACTGGACTAGAACTTCTCTTTCAACTTTGTGCTTCATTAAACACATAAGAGTTCCTTCTTTTTCTCTCTTTTCCTTTCTATTTTTCTGTGTTCCTAAACTTGCCTTGCTGCAAACATAAAGAATGCTACATCTCTTACTTTCACAGTCCATTTAACATTCTCAGGTCCCTAACCTTACCTAAACAGTTAGGTTTAAAAAACGAAAATAATTCTGCGGAGCTTTCATTGATCTGATAAAATGTACTTGAAAATGAAGATGAAAAAAAAAATAGAAGACAAGATCCTAATGTTCAATACAATCAACATGTTTAATGGTGTAAATACTAACCTTATTAGCAGGCTCAACGAAAAATTTGTTCTTTCTGCACAAATTGACTGCAGTGTCATCAAGCAGTTTATCCATGCTCTGAAAAACGAGGAAAAAGATTCTCTCTGAGAAGTGGGGGAAACCACTCATAAGAAATAAAACTCATCAAACATCAGATAAAAGGATGGAAACTGGCATTAACAGCTCTTTGTTTCTTTTGGTTTTTTTTTTCCTTCAAAAAAAGAGGTCCAAACTGTGGGCAGAAAGGGGTCAAAAAGACTTGAAAGAAGTATTTCCTGGAGTCATACACTTTAATAGACTAGCTAAATCCCCAAGATGACATTAAAAAATTAAACAAGAAGAATACCACATTATCAGAATAGAAAATACACACCTTAAACTGACACTATAAGCTAATTTGAAAATGCATGTACACCTGAATGTGTACATCAGAAAATGCATACTCTGCTATATGCAAGCAGGATAATTTATCAGTTAAATGTATAACGAACCATTCTTGCAGGTTAATTTAGCTTAAATGGAAAATGAACAATACGTGCAGTGAGAATTGGGAAAATTGTAGCCTAAAAGGTCTAATGCATCCACGTTTGGAGTGTGCATGCTTTTGTAACCATCAACTACCCAAGAGGAGTTAATTCAAATAAACAGTCTAAGACCACACTTCAAAAACACAAACAGACACACAAACATAATGCTAACCCCTAGCTATCTCATGATAAAAATCAAGCAGAGAGATGATAAGAAAGTCATTCAAACCTTTTGAATATCGTATCCACAGCTATCTGCATGTTCAAGACAGAGAAGTCAATTAGCATTGCACAATATGAGGTGGCCAGAGACTTTCAACCTTATTAAATTCAATTAATATCATCATCATTATATGCTTCTTCCCCTTTCATAGAAATGATAAGATGCCGATGCAGATTACAGAACGCAGTTGATTTATAGCATCACAAAGTTGGTATGCAATTTTGAAAATTATCAAGACAATATTATGTATGAGAATATCTCAAACCAAAGCCTATGCCTGGCATTTCTGATGGTAAACCAAAACACTCTCTCTCTCTCTCTCTCTCTCTCTCTCTCTCTCTCTCTCTCTCTCTCTCTGTGTGTCACACACACACACACACACACACACACACAGCTCATAGTCCTGCATTCAAAATAGAAGCATTGTCATTGGAAGTGAATCACGGAACTTTCAAAAATCATTCAGTCCATTGAAAATATTCAGAAAGAGTGAGGAGCGTAAAAAGATACAGATTTACAGTAAGTTCTTGATCTTAAATGGATATGTCTATATTAAGAAATTAGATAGGTTGATCATATTTTAAATCAGAATAGCAAATTACTGATAGCAAGGGAAAAGGAAAGGACTTGTTACCAAGAACTTGTCTTATCACATCCCTGTCTAACTGAAATCCATCCCCAAGCATCTTGAGCAGAAAGTCTTCCATGTCTTTGTGCATTTGTTTGTCCTTGAAAGAACTAGAACTTTTTTGTTCCTCCCAGATTACATTCATTGGCAGTTCCCTCGAGTCCAGCTTCAAAGGTTTGGTGTGTGGAATAGAAGCATTAGCTGAAGGAATTGATTTCACATAATCCTTTCCTAGAATACTTGAAACAGTGCCTGCAGAGACTGGTCGCCATTTCTGTTTAGAAGAAGTAAATTTTCCATTCTGTTGGCCCGAATTTTTAGGAGAACAACCATAGGGTGTCTGTGAAGCTTCGTTATTTGTCATGGCACCGGTTGAAGCATCATTACAGGAAACAGAACCAGAGGTGCGACTCTCTGTTCCAATCAATATTTCAGCGGCCATAGGTGCATTCCTGCCAGCCGTACAGTAGGCAGTGGCAATATCGGTCAGCGAAAACGTAGCACCAAAGGCATCAAGCAAACCCTTCAACGCTTCATTCTCTTCATCATGTCTCCACGCAGCCGCGTCCATCCCAATTCCCTGAACCAAAAAAGCCAAGATAACGAAAAAACTTGATATTCAATTGAGATTCAACAAGAGGAAGACTGTTAATTCAAGCATTTTAACAAACACCATCAGTACATGAAAGAGAGAAGTAAAAAACTTGTTAAAGAACGCACGCAAACACCCATCCGACTCATCTGGAAAAAAAGCAAAAAGCAGCAAATTCACCCACCAAACTTCGAACTAAAATCCAAAACCGCAATGGAATTCAACATTTTCCGATGAAAACCCAGAATGAATCACTGAAATTAAACAAGAAAAGACACACACAAAAAAAAAAAAGAAAAATTACCAGATGTTTTCCGGCGAGAATTCGAAGGAGCGACTGAGATTGTCGTGAATTCGGCCGGATTAATGCTTAAAGCGTGACCGAGCAGTAAAGAGTGAAACTAAGAAGGAAAAACAAAAACAAAAACAAAAGAATATGCAGCAAAAGAAGCAATTGTTTTGGCGCTCTCAGCTTGCTTCTGTCCTTATTACCTGAACGACCCCTTCCCTGACACGCTAAATTCTGAGCTAAAGTACACTTTTAATCACCCAATTTTAATATAACCTTTACTGGAGTATTAATATTTGTTTTATTTCAACTATATCATTGTAAGACTCATAACTATTAACTAGTAACTTCTACTCTCTCTCTCTCATAACTTTTTATACATTTGTGTTTGGCATAATGATTAAGAATTGTCAAGATAAGACTTGTAACTACTACTCAATCTTCGTAATATGTTTGAGTTTGACAGGAAGTGAGAAATATTTATTAGCTTTATACTTTCATTGTTTCACACATAAATTAAGAAAGATGGAAAAAAGTAAATATCAAAATAATAATTTTATGACCTACGTGATAATATGGTAAAGTGACTTATAAATGATATAAAGATTTGACATGGTTCAAAATAATAAATGATAAAGTATTTTTTTTATCTAGTCTGCTAACAATGAACACACATTTTTTGAGAAAATACTGACACAGGGGCGGTTGAAGAGGAGCCCTTGTAATGGACAAGTTGTCATCTAATTATTATCTAGTCCTCTTTTTATTTTTCTATTTAAACTCTTTATCAGTTAAATTATTTGTAAATCTTTCCTATGTTTAGGAACTCTGGTTTGGGATTTAAGAAGCAAACCAGAAAAAAAAAAATTGAGACTCTAACTGGGGATGAAGATAAAAATATGATAGAGTGATTTATTTGAAAACCTTTTAAAGCTCAATTATGCAATTGAAGAAATCAAATAATATTGGTACAAGTGAAAATAGACTCAAACTATAGAAGCCACTTATGCACTTTAGCCTTAAATCTTAATAATAGATGCGATAAAACCACGGAAAAAAAAAACACTGAAGAACCGATCAATCAAATAATAACCTGTTCGGTTCAATTTATAATCGTATTTGTTGACATGCCGGCGGAAGGACTCATTGTGGGGTCCATTTTTATGTCTCTTACTTGCTCTTAAAGTTAAGCACAATTACGGGGTAAGATCAGCCCGGAGTCATCTAGCTTATTTTTTTATTTTAAATGGGTATCTAACCTTCAAGTTATTCTAGTGAGATACTTTTTTTTAAGTTATCGCATTTGTCGACACGCCCGCAGAAGGATTCATTGTGGGGTCCATTTTTATTTCTCTTACTTGCCTCTAAAGTTAAGCACAATTATAAGGTAAAATCAACGGGGAGTCATTTAGTTTATTTTTTTATTTTAAACAAGTATCTAACTTTCAAATTATCTTAGTGAAATACTTTCCTTCTTATTGCGTGTCTCAATCAGCTACTTTCTGTTAATATCAACATTAATACTAACAGAAAATATTGATGTAACATTAAAAACATTTTAAAATAAATCATATAATAACACTTATTGTCCTTTAACTTTTTTTATTAACAATTCTAAACTCTAAAATTTTAAACTACTGTAGCCAAAACTTTTTCCAATTCCTATTTCCTCAGCCCAAAATCAACCACCGAATTTCATCAACCCAGAACCTTGCAAAACTCTTCCATACCTAATTTTATCCCAATCTCTTTTCTCAGTTCGCATTGGTTCCATCTTCGAATCAACAAAATCTCCAAATCGCACCACCATTGGTGCCGCAAAATAAGCCAAATCTCCAAGTCTCTTCAATTTTTGAGTACCACCATCGATTTAAGTTCGATAGCATCGGCATACATTTCTCATACGATTCAAGATCTGGCACTTCGTCCGAGGGTTACCTGCCAGAGCTACGTCCCGACCTCCACCATCGGTGCGATAAGCGAGGATGAATGTCTCACCAACCTTGATTGACGACAAGAGGCGGCTTCGAGGAGTGGCGGATCACGAGGCGCTTATCAGACGCTACTCCGATGTCGCCGAGCAGTGTTCTTGTCGTCGAGCTCCCTTCTTTGCAGCAGGTCTCCAGTCATCTCCTCTCCTAACTGATGTGGATATGTCCACAGACTTAATCTTCGGCCATCTCCGATCATCTCATCACCGACTGAATCTCCAGATCCGCCTCCCTTGCTCTTTACCAATTGCGTTTGAAGAGAAATTAGAGAGGTTTGAGGGAAGAGATTTCATGGGTCAAGTAGCGATGGGATCAGAGGAGTTTGAGGTTGGCTAATTTGGCGGACGGCCACCGTTTTCTAGGTGGAGATTAAGGTCAGTTTATTGATTTTAATGGGGTGTAAACTTTAGTTTTAAGTTCTACGGTGGCAGAAGGGAAGACGAACGGCGGCGTCCTGAAATGGGGAGCGAAAGAAACGGTGACCGAGGGGAAGACGAACGGCGACAACGTGAAATGGCGAGAGCGGTGATGAGGATAAGCGTTGATGATGGGATCTGGTGAAAGAGAAATGAGGAGCTCAGTTTAGATTCATGTTTCTGGGTTAATTTTCCAGAAGACTGGAACTCAAAAGATTCCTAAGTTTGGTTTCTTAATCTTTTTTATGTCTGGAAGAGGAAAATCAAAAGTTTGGGCTCCTTCTTGCTATTTAAGAAATTTAGAAGGGTTAAAATGATTGATTGAAAAAGTTTTAAGTGCCAAAATTATTATTTTATATTAATTTTAATGTTAATTAATGTCATATCAGCAAAATCAGTTTGTTTTAACAGTGAAATGAATAAAAAGTGCCCAATCAGGACATGCAATGTGAGGTAGAGTACTTAGACAATCTTAATATAAGGTTCTTATTTAGGATAAGAAAATAATATAATAGACCTCCGGTATATTTTTTCCTATAATTATATGGCCAGTTTTTCTCCAAATTTTCAAATGTTTCCAAGATTTAATTGGTGACCGCCGCAACTGGATTTAAGAAGGGATGGAGCTTATGAGATCGACCCTGACGTGCAAATCAGTGTAATTGGACTTCGTTCATTGCTGGATTAGAGAAGGGTCGAAGCTTTCCACGGTATCTGCATTTTGTTTCTTCTCAATTTTAATGCAAACTACAAGCTTAAAATGTTCAGCTCAACATGCAAAATTGTGAATCTGACAATAGTAAGCAAATCAGCACATAAAAGCAAAGAAGAAAGTGGCGGAAATTACTAACCAAAATGGTGATGAGATGGCCGGAAGCAACGGCGATTAGGTTGTCCTCGAATCAAGCAATGGAATTGGGGAATGATGTTGCAGCCACAAGTGGCACTACTGGGAAAGCTTAGGCCCTGTTTAGTTGCGGAAAATTTTCTAATTTTTCTAGAAAATTTTTTGAAAAATGGAAAATGAAAAGAAAACTTGTTTAGTTAAATATTTTCCTTTTTTTCGTTTTCTTGGAAAACCATTTTCCAAGTTAGCGACAGTTAGAAAACTAGGATTCATGGTTTTCCAATTTTCCCGAAAACAAAAAACGCATTGGGCTGTCTTGCGATTGCAAGTTGCGACTTTGTCAAGTAGTGCCGTCGACCTTCTCCTCCCCGCACCAGACGTTGACGCCTTCAACATTTTTCCTCTTCGCAGTCACACCAGGTACAATCCCTCTCTGTCTCTTTCTTTCACTCTCCCCTGCCTCCTCTCGATCTCTCTCTCAATTGTAAATTTTCGGTCTCAAGGTGATTGGATTTGCTCTAAGATAAGGTCAGAGATGAAGCTCGATGCCGCATCTTGTTTAATCCAGTCTTTACAAGGTGATTGGATTTTCATTTTCAAGGTTTTGGGTTGGTACGTTTTCCCCCATTTTTTATTGTTCATATGGGAGTCGGTGTTTGTTTATGTGGAATTGTTGGATTTGAGTTTTAGTTTATCACCAGATTTATTTGATTTATTGGGTTGCCATTCTAGTTTTGCTCTAGTTTTTGGGGTCTAACTATTGAGTTGCTGGCTGGAAACAAAAATTGGTTTAGGCTTTGATCAAAATGGTGTTGATCTTTTATGGTGATTTGGGAGTATCTCTTCTCTTGTGTTTCTTGCTTTGGTGTTTGTGTTTGTGGCGATTTTAGTTGGTCTTCTGCATTCTGTTATATGATGGGATGCATTTATTAGTTGATTGCTATGGTTTTTGCAAACTGACTGGAGAAAGTTGAGAACTTGTCATTGAATACCAAAATGTATACATGCAAGGCTAACAAATTTAGTTGCTATCTTACTTGTAGACAAGGTCGTTGATGATTTTTTGTGACAAATGAAGCAACAAGCGATCTGAAAACTAGAAATTGATGAGGCTTATGACCATCTGAGCTGGGACTTTTCGTCCTAATTGAACATCTTTTTTTTATCAGAACTGCAAAATATATATTAAAAATGCAACTACCAGTAAGGCATTGGCAGCAGCACAAATACAAACCTCAAAGTCTGGACAATTAAATATCATTTAGGTTTATATTAGTTGTTGATTTGTTGGATCAAAAAATGCATTTGTCCACTGCCTGTATTATGATTAGTGGACAGTTATCAGAATAGTTCATAGGAGATAGACGGCTTTGATAAAGGTACCATTTATCTCCTTTGCTTTCTATTGGTAATGGACACACTTTTGAGAATGATTGTTAGGGATGTTGCTGCAGGTTTATTGTAGGATTATGTTGTGGGAACTCATGATTATGTGGCTTTTCATTTTTTCATTATTCTATCAAGCTGAAGAAGAATGGATCTTATTCATCTTGCATTCTGTCAAGCTGAAGAACAATGCATTCAATTATGGATATTTGAGGATTTGATAGATCCTGTTCAAATGTTTTGGGTGATCAAATGGGATACGCTTTTAGAAGGGCATACTATTCTTAGTTAAGTTGAGTGACTTACTGGTTTATCCATTTTGATAGTTTCATCAGGTAGCCCAAGGACAACCTGTCTTGTCTATTTGTAGTGTTTAGAATTTTTTATTTGTTCATGTTAAAACCCCATAGCCATGTGTAATTGGTGGACACTAGCTAGGACTAATAATAACTATTTTGATTTGATTTGGTAGATATATTATTGCAATCTATAAGATATATTATTCAGATTAATGTTTTTTACTTGAGCTTTGCTTTATGCTATTCTTTATTTTTGTCTGTGGATAGATATATATCTGTCTTTGCTCACTTCTTGCAATGGCTCTTTTAAACCTCACACTCAACTTTGTTTACAATCTTCTTATGGGTTTGTTCTTTCATATGATTTGTTTGGATTCTTTGCTTGGGTTCATCTCATCTCTAGCCTTCTCTCAATTTGATTAGCTTGGGTTTATCTGATCTCCTTCTCTCAATTTGATTCACTTGTTTCATTGTTTATGATTCTTTGCTTGTTTATAATTCTTTCTAGTTTTATTGATTAAGAAGCAATGGTCTTGCTATGCTTGTTTATAATTCTTTTATTTATGATTCTTTGGGGTATATGAACACTTCCCTTCCTTTCCTGTGTCTTATTCATTGTTGTCTCAGTTTTCCAATGCTCATTTGGTTGTGTGAGGTTTTATGTTCAGTGAATTTACCTGCTGTGTGTGTTTTTCTAGAATTGGTCCTAAGCATGATATGTTGTTGTTGTTGCTATTGGTTTGTTGGCTCAATACTGCAGCGATAAAGGTTTTCAATGGTTTTTTTACTTACGTTGTTAAGTTAATGTGTTTAAGTACCTTTTAGTTCTGATCCTGTTAATCAGAAGACATCAGTAAACCCCAACCTTTCATATTTGTTCATTTTTCTATGTTTACGTTGTAAATATGGATGGCTTTTGTTGCATGTCAATAGAAATAAAGCTTTCTCTATATAGTTGGAGGGATTTGATGCTATCATAGAGTAAAATGACCATTTATTTGGAGCTAAAATTTAGCAAATTTATGCCTTGTAAGTGTAGTTCACTTAGAATTCTATGGTTTGCAATTTTGATGTCTGAGCAGTGAAATATGACTGTTTTAGTACAACATGGGTGTGCTGGAACTAGAGCTACCGGACAACAATGAACTGAACTGTTCTAAATTATGCTATAATTCATGTGATGCGTATTTGGAGTTGATATTTAGCAGAATTATAACCTTATATGTTCACTTTACTGGAAATTTTAGGGTTTGAAATTCTGGTGTTTGAGCAGTGAGATATAGCTATATTAGTACAATATGGTTACGTTGGAAATGGAGCTACTGAACAGCAGCGAACTGAAATGTCATAAATTATACAATAATTCATGTGATGCATTTGGAGCTGATATTTAGCATAATTATAATCATATATGTGTAGTTTACTGGATTTACAGTTTGAAATTTCGGTGTTTGAGCAGTGAGATCTACTGACTTAGCGTACGAGTGGGATAAAACTGGTTGCTTGCTCTCTTTCGTGTTTACTTCTTTCAGGCTGCACTTTGTATGTATAGTTCTTTGTTGTTATTGCTAAAATGTCTCTGTTCCTCCGCTGGCGGTTTGTGTACTACTACTGTATACGTTTCGATGTCATTTTGTATTTCTTTGGTTGTTATTCAATAAACCTTTTTTTAAAAAAAAACTCTTTGAACTAGTTAATTATTGCTTGATTTTTGAGTTATGGTGATTAATGGTTGATCACGGTTCAAGTAAGGCTAGGAAGTTGATTATTGGTGCCAGATCTTAGAGTCATTAGTTAATCTGCATGTAATGAATCTAGAATAGAAGTTGTGCTAGTTATTGCCTACTCTAAATTAGGCATTGTTATTGTTAAGTATTTGATTGAAATTGTATACTTTTGTTTCTTGTTTTCTTAGGTACTGATAGAATCAGATCATGGATTTTGTTGCCGGAGTGAATTGAGGCCCAAGCTACAGTATTTTAATTGTAACCATAAAGCCTTATTTTTATTGGAATTACTGAGTAGTTATTCTTTTATATACCTCTGTATTGAATTTCGCCTGGCAAGACTTGTAACTAATGTTGTCTCAAATAATTTTTTATTAATAAAAAATGGTTTAATTTTTGTGAAGTTGGTATTTCTTATTTTTTGAATTTGATTTTTCTTTTGTTGTAGTTACCTCTGTATTTTAATTGATTTTTTTATCCTAAAGCTCTATTTCTTAATAATCTTTCCTTAATATTGTGACTATGATAGCATTTATTTTAATCAA
This sequence comes from Aquilaria sinensis, assembly GCA_005392925.1. Taxonomy (NCBI): domain Eukaryota; kingdom Viridiplantae; phylum Streptophyta; class Magnoliopsida; order Malvales; family Thymelaeaceae; genus Aquilaria; species Aquilaria sinensis. The sequence continues at coordinate 847,227 of SMDT01002958.1, read as the reverse complement.
ATGAACATGTTTTTTTTTTATATGAGTTATACATTTGTATATTTTAATAATGCAATAATATAGAACCTTGCTATGAAGAAAATTTTCTTAACTAAACATGTTTTTCTATTTATCATTTTTAGAAAATTATTTTCTTATGAAAACAACTAAACATGTTTTCTGAAAAGTATTTTAGAAAACTATAGATAGAAAATGAAAACTAAAAACAGAAAAAGAAAAGAAAAACTATTTTTCACATCCAAATGCACCTTAGGCTATCAATTTGGGTATTTTTCCAGAATCACCAAACCCAAATGAAAGAACCAAAGCCATGGGGAGGTCAATCTCGTGATCATAGAAGGTCGTGGTTGAATTTCACCGGGCAGCATCTGGGAGAAGTTGAGGACAGGGGTTGCTTTGTCTTTTCCAAGACTCCAAAACACAAAAACGTGTTAATTGGGCTACGTAAATGTAAAATGAATTGGGCATAAACAACAATTTTTTATAAAAGTTATGGCATCCTTTGTAATAATTTTTTTTATGAAAGTTCTTTTTTTTTTTAACTGTAGGTCATATACATTGGCGGACCTAGAATTTTAGGCTGGGGGGGCTAGGGGCAAAGCAAATGTGAGACGAGCGACGATTAAAACCTAAGAGAAAAAAATTATTTAAATAATTATTTATAAAAATTAAATTTTATAAAAGTTATTTAAATAATTATTAGGTGTATATGGTATTAAAATAATATCTATTCTAAATAAAAATTAGTAAAATAATTACTTTGTTTTTATTAATCATCACTGAAGTAGCCTAGAGGGAAGAGAGAGACATAGAGATATTGAAAGAGAATGGTTTAGGATTAATATGCAGTATTTCAGATGTTAGGTATAAATTTGTAATGAAAAGTAAATATTTAGCACTGTTTGCGCTATTTGCCCTTTATATTCTTCAGCCGTTTGGGGGGATAAAACAAATAAATGGTCCTTAATTTCTTCCAAAATGGTCAACCTATTACCCTATATTTAAAAACTCAAAAAAGTCTCGGGTGGCAGCGTTTGGGATGGATATGCAATGTTTCAGAGGTTAGGTGAAAATTTGTGATGAAAAGTAAAAATCTAGAACTGTTTTCGTTATTTACCCTTTTATATTCTTCAGCCAGTTTGGGGGGGCAAAACACTTAAAAGTCCTTATTTTCTTACAAAATGGCCAACTTAATACCTCATATTTAAAAACTTACAAACTTCTCGGGGGGCAGTGGCACCCCTGCCCCAAGGTAGTACCGCCCCTGGTCAAACAACATCTATCAATATAATACAACTCTGAACTCTATAGAGACAATATGGGCAAAATGGGCAATTTTTCCATTAAAATAGGAGACAGAGAGTAATTTTGCCACTAAAGCATTTTTTCAGAGAAATTTACCATTAACATTTTTTAAATTGGCATATTTGCCACTGCTATTAGTGACATGTCAAAACATACTGACAGAAGGATGATGTGACAGTATATTGTTAATGTGGAGCCAATGTGGAGGCACATGTGAAAATGGTAAAAAGAAAAATTTATTATATAGTCATTCAAGTTGTATTTCTTTTCTATTTTCCCCTTAATTTTTCATCTCCAACACCAAAGCCACCTTCTTCAATTTGTCTTCCTCAACCCACTGGAAATGGAAGGTTAGAGAAGTGCAATGATGAATTTTTTCACCATGATTTTTCTTCAACTCACTCACACAACTACCGCAGTCTCAGCCCCAACTACAACAATCCAAACCCATGGATTTGCTCAACTCCAGTGACGGTAATTACTCGGCTATTGTTACTTGTCATCCATAATTGCCAAGCAATTGTTGTTTGTCGTGTCTCGTGTGCAATATGCTACCATTGAAACCCTCCATTTTGCCCGCCCTTCTTGGATGTTATCACCATCATCAGTGTCAAAACTTAATGCAAAACATGACCATTTCAATAACATTGGTAGCAAATATGCTTGTTTCAAAAATATTAATGACAAATATATCACATATTGGTTGATATGGTCGGTGGAATATCCAACTCACTCCAAAGGTGACAGAATTTTCTTTCTGATATAGGAATATTATCACCGTTAATTGTTATAATGATAAATATCTCCTTATTCCAAAACATTGATAGCAAATATGCCGATCTCGAAAATGTTAGTCACAAATTTCTTCGAAAAAATACTTTAATAGCAAAATTACTCCCCACTCCATACTTTAATGACAATTTTACCCCCTTTGCCAAATAATATGTTCAACTCATGTTGTTCATAACGTCTTCGTGATATCGTATTGTATAAAAAAAATTGTAGAAAATACATAAGTATACTCAATATTTGGACACATGAATTGATAAAAAAAAAATCCTAAAAGTAAAGGATATATACTTAACATAATGCTTAGACTAAACAAATTAATTTGCCTATAAAGTGAGTACAACAATTCAACAAATCAAATGAACCCAAATCACAAAATGCATGTATAGAATTTAATAGTTATTCATTGAATATTAATGGATGTGTTTTTGTCTTGATCAAAGTTGTCAAAATTTGGATTTCATATGGAATCATTTTTTGTTTTCTATGAGTAATAATATAATCAAATCATAATCATAATTATAAGTTATCATAATCATATAATCTAATCGAATTATTTTCTCTATTTTGAATCATAAAATTATAAGATTATGATATTCTACTTGGATTTTCAAAATTTATCAAATTAGTTTTGAAATTTCTTTATTTACATAAGAAATCATAAAATGTTAAAATTGTAAATCTTGTTAGTCCTAACCCTCAAGCCAACTTAGTTGTCTCACAAAAATGTTGACATAACATTTAACGTTGTTTATTTCAATGAGTAACCTGACACTGTTCAACTTTAGTTATTTGAAATTTGATAAAAATTCAGTGTTGCTTGTGATTGTTTTAAAATCTAAGCACTGAATAAACTTTTCTTTAAAAAATATGGACAAAATTGTAATTTTTCAAAAAATTGGAACTATATTTTCGTTTCCCAAGTTTTTGAGCTAATCAAGGAGTTTAATAGAGTAAGGCAAAGGCTCCACACTCAAAATATTGAAATCTAATCGAACTCGTTAAAAATCTACTTCATCAGAACGAAACGAATCAGAGATACAAAAGAACAAATTATTATGTCAATCTCTAGAAAGACAGTAATGTAATTACGAATTATGCCATCAAAGTGATTCCTTAAACATGACTTTCAACGTAACTTGGAATTGGTCCATTGTTATTTGAACTTGAGCCAAATAACTCATGACTCGCACGGTCTGAGCCTGATGGTTCAACCTTTTGGTTTAAAAGCCAGGACACCATTCGAAACAAAGCTGCTTTTAGCTGAAGTTGGAAGAAAGTGGTACAGAATTTCGTAAATTAGCACTACCATATATGCGAACCGAATCGGGGGAATGGGTAAAAGGGGAGAACAACCAAGTCACAGACCAAGAAGCAAAGAATAACAATCTTTAAAGGCAAAGGATTAGGCCTATCTTCCTGGGTGCAAAGCATATGGTCAATTTGGATAGCTAGGAACGAAACAATTTTCAATAACAAAATATCTACTGTTTCAATAACAATTTTTAATTTACAGATGTTTTCATTCTATTGGGTAACTTCGGCCTTCAGATCATTTTCTTGGCACTTCAAGTAGAGGTGGGATGTGGGCCGGGTTGGCCCGGACTGAACCGGGACTGCCCTGCGGTCAAACCCGCCCCGGACTGATCAAACCCGCCCCACCTCGCCCCGCAAGAAGCCCGCAATATTATGGGCCGAGTATGGGCCCAATAGGAGGAGGGAGACGCAAAAAAGACCGACCCGGACCAGACGAAGCCGCCCCCGGACCGGACCCGCCCCGCCCCGACCCGCCCGCCGCGCCGCAACGGCTCCCTGCTGCATATAACGTTAACCTGCAAAATTTTTTTTTAAAAAAAAGGGCTAATTACACAGCAGGCACCCTCCAACAGCTTTCTGCTCCATTTCAGCCCCCAAAATTTCATTTTTGCCCCTCCCAACAACTAAATTTCAAGGACTTTTTGGTCAAACTAATTTTTCCCCTCCCCCTATAAATACCAATGCCATTTTCACTCAATCCTCACACAATCACTCAATCTCTCTTCTTCATCTACTATATTCTCTCAACCATTCTCCTTATTTTCTTAATCTCTTCCAAATTTCTTACTAATCTCTCCCTAATATCTTCATAATCCTCTCTTGATTTTGCATTAATCACTACTATTAGTACGTGAGGCATGGCTTCAAAAGGAAAGGGCAAGTCAACAGATAGTTCATCTTCCCGCAACACTGGCCTCCGAGCCTTATTCCGTCGCCGATCTCGGCCTGCCGATAAAGGCATTTCAATTCAAGAGTTTCACAATGATGATGCCAGAATCGATATGATGAATTACGATTTGGGTCTCGACGATCAATTATCCGATGATGAAGTGGAAGAGTTGGATGCGATGGCGTCCGGGAATCCGTCAACAGAACCGACGCCTACAAGTCATGAACCCGGCGTGGAGGAAACTCAAGCACAAGGTAAATCCACGAGACTAACTGCTTGGGTTTGGGAGCATTATGAGCTCATAAACAAAGGGGAGTCGAGGTACGGAAAATGCAAACATTGCGGGAAAAAATTTATGCATAGAAAGAATTCCGGCACTGGAACGCTGAAGCAGCATATTGAAAATCAACATGCTAACGTCCTCCCTAACACCGGGACTAGTTGTGGAGGACAAACACAACTTGGGTCTACAACCGGCGCCGGCGGACCAGGTATATTTCGTTTTAACCAACAATCTTGTAGAGAAGGTATGGTAAATTGGATGATGCTTACCGAAAAACCTTTTTCACAAGCTGAAGATGTCCACCTAGAATCTTGGATAAAATCACAATTAAATCCTGCATTTAGAAAAGTATCTAGGAAAACTGCTAGGAAAGAAAGCTTTAGACAATTTGAAGCCGGAAAATCAGATTTGCAAGCATATTTTTCTGCTCTTGATCATTGTGTGGCATTTACTTCTGATATGTGGACATCACCTATAGGTCAATCATTCTATTGTGTTACTTCTCATTGGATTGATTCTGATTGGATAATGCAAAAATGAATTTTGTCATTTAAGGTTATTGAAACAGATCATACTGGTTTTCAAATATTTAATTGTATCTTAGAAACTTTACGTGATTATTTTTGTACTGATAAAGTTCTGTGCATTTCATTTGATAATGCTTCAAATAATGATGTTGCCGCTCGCCTTTTGAGTCAAAACTTAAAACCACCGCTCAACGGTGCATTTTTTCACGTTAGATGCATGTGCCATATTTTGAACATTTGTGTGCAAAAGGGTTTAGAAGTTCTCCAAAATGAGATTTTGCCTATTCGAAACTCATTAAAATATTTGATGTCCAGACCTGCTATTTTTCGTGAATTTAAAAGCTTTTGTATTGAAAATCAAAAACCATTTTCTTGGAAACGGTTTAAATTGGATTGCCCAACCTGCTGGAACTCCACATTTTTTATGTTGCAAGATGCATTACCGTATGCAAATTTGTTGTCACATTTCATGAATTTAAAAATGGGTTCTGAATTTCTTACGACTGAAATTTGGGAGAAATGTTCCAAAACCGGTGAATTGCTTAAGTTTTTTTACGAGGCAACTGAATTTTTCTCTGGTGTTTACTACCCAACAAGTCATCAAGTTTTGTTTCATTTAGTGAACATCACATATGCTTTACATCAATTTAAAATTGATGAGTTGTTAAAACCGACTGTTGAAGCCATGCGGGCTAAGTGGCTTCAATATTTCTCAAACATTCCACCTATCTTTTTAGTCGCTTCTTTACTTAACCCGTATGTAAAAATAACGGGCACAACAACACTGCTTGAAGGAATTTTTCATACTTATTTAGAAATGTCTCATATAAATGTTTTGGCTATGTCTGCTTCTGCTTCCGAGTACTTGCATTCTTTATACAAGTTATATTGTGAGCGGCATTCGGATAAGGTAAGATCCGAAGCTCCTCAAACTGAGCCTCCAAGGAGATCAATCTCCTCAAGATTCAACCCGGCGCTCCAAATGCTCAAACGACCCCAACCGATGACATCGGGATTAGCTGAGGTCGATGACTATCTCAACACATCATTCGAGACAAGTGACCTCGACATCTTGGAGTGGTGGAAACAAAAGAGATCAAGATTTCCGATCTTGTCGATAATCGCACAAGAGATTCTTGCCGTTCCAGTATCGACCGTCTCATCCGAGGCAGCGTTTAGTGCCGGAAAACGGGTGATAACAGAAAATGGTCAAGATTGACACCCGATGCGGTAGAAGTATGCGTGTACAACCGAGATTGGGGCCTCGCAGCACTCCAGCATCAAGACCAAAAGAGTTCGGATGAGGAGGTAATATCCGATACCGAGAGTTGAATTTTTTTTTTTTCAATCATACATGTAGTTTGTATTTGATCTGATTATGCTGTTCAGCACAGATCATAGGTTTCTATTATTTATCATTTCCGGAACGTTTTTGCCATTTCAAAATGTAAGGCACGTTCCGATTATTTGTAAGTGCCGTTTGGCTTTTTAACTTAATAAAACTTACACCGGAGGTGGTGTTTTTTCTTAAAAATATTTATGACTTATATAATTAATAATTGTTCTATTTATATATATATATATATATATATTAACAAAAAAAAAATGAAACCCGCCCCGCCCCGCCGCCACGCTGAGCCCTGGGACCGCCACGCTGAGGCCTGGGACCGCCCCGCCTACAACCGGGCCGAGCCCGGTCCTCAAGACCCAGGCCCAGGACCGGCCGGTCCCGGGCCGGTCCGACCCGGTTCCCACCTCTAACTTCAAGTATCAGACTTCATTTGTTGGAGATACATTGCTGATTTAGTTAACGGGCTTGGAGACCCCCCTACTACATTCGGTCGGTCACTTCTCTTTTTTCTTCTTGGAGTTTGCTTTTGCTCAACTTAGGTCATGCTCATTTGGAGATTGTCCGCAGTTGCCTCTTCATAATGGTTTATCTATTCTGAATTCTGATATTACGGGGGCTTTGTATTTAGCAAACTATCTCGTTGGGATCCAGCTCCTTTGTCCCGTTTTTTCCTGTCCCCTCCAGTCCCCTACAATATCTTCATGCCTTCATGCCACGTGTCCTAATCAACTTAAACAGAAACGGATTGAAACGGAAATTTTACTCTTGTTAAATTGCTAAAAGAAAAATAGGAGGAGACAAAAAGGAAAAAAGAGATGGTGAGTTCTGCTCTACGAAGAAAACTGAAACCCGACCGTGGTGGCCACCAAGCTTCTTCGATCCATGCTTCCATTCCTTTAGTTGCTAAGTCATCTCTTTTCCCTTCTAACCGGTATCTTCAATTGGTGCTGTTTTCCTCTGTTTATTATCACTTTCTATTCATGTATGATTTCTTTGATTATATCTGGGTTTTCTCTCTTTTTTTTTTTCTCACCTTCGTACTAATTAAGTTTGCGGCTGTTCTTATTTTCCATGTTTTCATCCTGCCTAGGTACTCAATTTGATTGTTTGCCTCTTTGGTAGTTCGTTGCCTTTGTTTGGCATTATTAGCTGATTCTATGAATTTTTCATAATAACAATAAAATTTGTGTTTTTCACTTTGTGGTCTTGTTCGGTTGTTTTGCTCAATCCAACCTCTAATTTCCTATGTTTTGTTGGTGTTATATTCCCTTGATTGGCAACTTTTCTTTCTTTAATTGAGGTACCAAGGATGTATGGTATGCAACCTTGCTTAATTTTTCTATTTATCGGGTTATGCATGTTTTTTAAAACTTGAATATGAGTCCTTGATCGTTTTTTGAAAAAAAAAAAAATGTGAGTCCCGATTCCAATGGCATCTAGGGACAAAGAGAACCTTTCCAGCCAGCAATGTGGAGTCTTCATGTGTAGAAGAGATTTTGATTTTCTTTTTCTTAGGGTTTGGCTTAACAGGAGTGAGACTTTCCATTTCCATCCATTGCCTTGTTAACTCCAATGTTAGGCTTCAGTTAAGTTGTTACACATGGCATAACTACAGGATTAGGGACAAGGGAAAATGGGATACAAGAATTGCATCCGTCTCGTTGGGCCTTGAGCTTTGCTTGCCTCAAGATGAGATTGTTGGTGAACTATTGGCCTTGTGATTCGAGCTTCCCTGTCTTGCTCGGCTTTTATTTTTATATGGTGTAATGGAGTTTTTCGTTTTCCTTTAAGGTATAACTAGAACATTCATGCACTCCATTGTGTGGGTGTTTTGGGACAAAAATTAGCAATTTTTTAGGGGTGTATATATATATATATATATATATCTTTAAGTTTGTGATATTTGGGTCTAGGTGGTTCAAACCTATTGTTAGAAACCAGTTCACACACAAGGCCAATTCAATATGATTCCTATAAGGTGTTTAATAAGAGATGATTCCTCCAAGGAGTATGTTCCCTTATTAATTACACTTAGAGAAAACACCCTCATCTATGAAAGATACATCCATGACATATTCAAGGTACGTATGAAATCATATTTTTCTATGACTACTTCATCTAGCTTTAAAGAGCTAACTTGACTATTGAAAGATTTTTCCCATAGACATAATTTTGGGCTTTCTAATGTTGTCTTTGAATACAAATATATATCTTGATTCCAGTTTGTGTTGACTAGTGCCCAATGTTTGAGCAATTGAAAGTTAGGATCCAATAGGAGGTTAGGAAAGCAATTTCGTGAAAAGTTGAAAAGGCGACCGAAAGCCATCCTCAGTCCTTGAAGGTATGAGGCCCTTTCAAGGGACCCACGATAGGGTTTAGGGTCTGCTTATAGGATTAGGAAGCCAGTGATATAAGTATAAATCTAAAAAAGTTGGACTAGACAGAAGAACATCTCAAGGCCACAAATCCTCTTCTTGAGAATTGACCCCAGGCCATGGTTATTAGTTTTATATGGGTGCAGGCCTTCATTGAGGAAATCAATAATGCAACTAACCTTCAAAGGCTTCAGGATGCCCAAGATTAATCATTATGATGGACTTATGATCCCATCAATCATCTATAGTAGTACATTGCTTCTATAAGGCTGAAAATGGCTATGGATGAGGTCATGTAGGTTCCAGTTCAACCTTGACATGGGCAACTGCAACTTGGTTTGGAACCAACTAGACTTAGTGGTTTGAGTCCCTTTTAAACTAACCACAGACTTGTTTGTGACACATTTTAGGGAACCTAGCTCACCTTTTTAAGACAAGGCAAAAAAATGAGAAACCATTAAGGGATTATATTTGGCGTTTCAATATAGATATTGTTCAGGTACAAGAATTTTTTCCTTAAGCATGTTTGATTGCTAAACCTATAGTTTGCTATGAAATTCTAGGTTTGTGTAGGATTTTCATAAGAACCATGTGCGTAATATTGAAGAGTTTATGGATCATGCCACCCTATATATGTATTTTGAAGAACTTAATAGGCTAGACCCCAAAAAAAGCTCATAAAGACTAGTCGAAGCTAAAGGATAATGGCCGCCAGCAAGAAAAATGAGGTGGGGCAAGATGCTTCGTACATTCTATTGCTGGATTTAATGACCAATATTTTTGTATGCTTTGGAGAAGCATAATTTAGTGACTAAGTGGCCCTAACAGGAATGGCAAGAGAAGAGTGCAGTTGGAACTTTCAGAACTTTTTTGATTTCGTCCTTAAGGAGGCTAAAGTAAGAGCTGAAAATTTCTCACTATATGACATATTTATAGTGAGACTCAACTCCCAAGCCTAATGAGTTTCAAAGCCCTAATCCAATTAGGTTTTAATTTCGGGCCTAATAATGGCTCAACCTTTGGGCCAATCAGTAATACGAAATTATCATGAAACCAAAACCAAACAATTCGGCTCATGTACTCAAATAATCCAATTGACTCTATTTGTGCAATCCAGTAGGCTCCTATCATATTGATAATGATCATAAATCACATTTATGATCATAAATAATGAGCGGTGTCTAGCAACACATCATTGCTACCTAAGTGACAAGATTGTTGGTGATTTGACCAAACCTTTTAATCATTATCCGTATATGTCATTGTCCCTTTGTCCAAGATATCAAGACCAAACACAAGACATGAAATGTGTCACTCTCGTATAGCCCGATCTATGGTTTTTTAATTACTGAGTAGACTAACTTAAGCTGATGACATTAATATCGTATATCAACTCATCCGAGCATAGCCATGCATTTTCTTAGTTTCACTTTATTAAAGGGTCCGAAGATATCACTCTTGTTATATAGGAGGGACAAATCCCATCTTGATCATTCAAAACTCTCCGCGTGATATGTGACATACCCAATGACCTTCTTCAATTTCACTCAGTTACGAGAAACAAAGGGAAGTATCAAAGTATGTGACATATGTAGAGAACCTTGATGACTTTAGGTCAAAGGATTGCATATACATTATCACCATGTGAATCTCTTATGACATTTATATAACAATCCATGTAGCATTCTCATGGTGGGTCGGTCTAATATACAAGTTCTCTAACTTGTACCCATATATAGACTACATATCTTATATTAGTCTCCACATATGCTAGTCTTTACGTATTATTGCAACCGCTCCACAATAATACTAGATCAGGGACATTTAAGAATATCATTATTCTAAAGTTATAATTATGTTTATTACATTACATTAAAACAAAACAACAAACATAATTACTGGATCAATGCCTCAATAAAATATCATGCCTCAATGTCCAAAATACAATCATCTCATGATTGGCTTTTGGGCACAACACTAACAGTTTCCACAATGATCGAGGGCATGACACGAAAGAATGCTGAGAGTTATTAAAGAGGACAAATTTAAGGAGTATGTTTCCTATCCTAACTTTCCTTGAAGAAGGTTAAAGGATAGGCCCCATAAGAAGGGTGATGATGATCAAGGGCCTAATTGATGAACTAGAGGTTATTAGTTAGTTTAGTGAAAGTGGGGTGGGTCTTGGTTAAATGTGGTAATTAGATAAGGGCTAGTGTTTGGTGAACCTAGTTATGGGTTAGTTGTTACAGTTTATTTTAGTTTGAACTAAACTAAATCAAAATTTTACTTTATTCATTTTAAACATAAAAAATTGGTAAATTTGCCACTAAACTATATGGGGTGGAGTAATTTTACCATTTACCTTTTTTTGCAAGCAAATTTTCCATTAACGTTTTTGTTGTGGGCAATTTTGTCACTAATTATTAAATAGTAAGAATATTTCATTTTTTCAGAGAATATTTCATGACATAACTCTTAAATAAGTCATTGAAAATTTTCTCCTTATCCTCTAACTACTCAAACCTTTCACAACACATAAATCAGCCAAAACCCTCTGTTTGACCACACACCCTCATTGTTAAGCCTTCTTGTTTTCATCTTTCTCATTGTCGCCGAGCAATCCTCCACGATTGTTGTCTTAGATCCTTTATTCTAAAACTCTGCATCAATTGAATCGTATTTAATTTGGGTTTGTTCTAACTTCTAAGGAGCGTTTATGAGAGTGTTACTAGGATATGTTGAAGAGTGGAGGTAATCGTATAGGGTTTTGTTGGAGCGAAGATGATTGTGGAAATAATAAATTCAGAAACTTAAGGGCCAAAGTGTTAGGTGAAAGAGAATTACAATTAAGACTTGCATTTTTCTCTTTTTTCACGTTTGCCACATTAAGCAATTTTAACAGCTGGTGGCAAATTTGTACCTTAAAAAAAAAATAATGTCAAAATTACTCTACCCTTATAGTTTAGTGGCAACTTTGCTTCTTTTGCCGTTTTAAATTATTTATAACATATTCTTTTTGTTTTGTATAGTTTATTTTAGTTTTGAACTAAACCAAATCAAAATTTTACTTCGTTTGTTTTAGATTATTTATATAATATTTAAAATTACAATGTAAGAGAAGGTTACAGGAAGATGTACCCCTTGCTCAACCTAAACCCGCTCTTTAACTGTAAAGAGGAGAAACCGCTTGCATAAGTCAGAATTTGAATATTGGCTAGTCACAAGGAATGGTGGTTATCATGCCAATTTATCAAGAGACTATCAGCAACATATTCTATTTTAACCTCAAAAAATATATTTTTTATTTTAAATAATCTCAAATCTTTACAATATTGCTATATTTATTAAATTACTTTACTTTTTTACCTTTCAAACTATTAGCTTAATATTCACTTTTGTCTATCTTTCTTAAAGAGAAAAAGTGAAAACAATAAACAAATTTTTTTTGTAATTCTTAATTTTCATGCTAAATTCAAATATTTCATTCAATTTGAGACGGAATCAGTAATTGCTATCAGTTTAGTTTGATGTAAACCGACACCACCAAACCAGACCACCAGAGAGTGTGTGTGTATGAGGTTGACTTACAGTAAGATTATATACAAATGCACACACACAGAAAGAGAAAGCCGAACCCATCAGTCACTTTGAGTAAGATACGGCTAGTATACAGGACAGAGAAAGGACGCCTCCAACCGAAAAAGATCAAAAGCTTCGGCCACATCCTGTAAATGATCACCAAAACGCCGAACACCTACCAAGTTTCTTCCTTTTCCTCCACAAAACCATCCCTCTCAGTCTCTGTTTCTCGCCCACACCATCGCCGTGATCCTCCCTTTTCGTACGTCTCCACCACAAGTCCAAACTCTTCCTATATAAATCCCTTCAATCCCATCTGTCAAACCCATCCGAAGCAAAACAAAACCAGTCACAATCTCTCTTCTTGCGAGAAACAATGGTAGCGAGAGTTGTCTGTGTGAGCTTCCTCCTGCTGCTTTCCCTGGTGCTGTCCTCAGCCGGCAGGGACGGCAACTTTGTGGATTCCAATACGAGCGAGAACGAGCAGTCGGAAGCTGGGTTCCATGGAAGCGTGGGCGGCCACATTGGTGTCGACGTTCCTGGGGTCAGCATCGGCGGAAACGTTGGTGGGTCGATTGATGTCAGCGGCGGGGGCTGCGGTTCTAACTGCGGCGGCGGTTGCTCCAGCGGTAACTGTGATTACCCTCCTCCCAACTGCAACGGCGGTTGTAACAACTGTCCCGTGAATGGGTGCCCGCCGGTGATGCCAATGCCTCCGTACTACTACAACCAGCCTCTGTATTGTGTTCCGGCCACCTGTCCCACCAATCAGTGCGCCGCAGTCACTTTGCAGTTCAGCGAGGTTGCCTCCGCCGAGGTGATTATGCCGCCGACCGCCTCCCCCAGTGAAAGCCTGGAGCCCTGAGAAGCCAAACTCTATAGCGAGGCCGATGAGCAACGGCCACTGAAGTTACTATATAAATATTGATAGCACAAAGAGATACATGTACTTGTCTCTGCAGAGACATGAGCAGAAATTGACAACAATAATTGAAGCAATGTTATAATCTCTCTATAAATTTTAATTTTCAATATCTGTTCCATTTTACTTTTATTCTGAATTGGTTTTTACCGAAAATTTGGACGTCTTCGATCTGGTCAGGAACGACAATAATGAACGCCATTTTGCTGAAAACCAAAGCCGTCAGTCCCCCTCAGCGGCCGTCTGCGAGCCGTTGTTTCTCGTCTATCAGCTCCGTCAGCTTCAACGCTGCTGGACTGATCTCTTCCTCCCCATCCCACTTCATTTCTCTCAGTTCCTGCTCGCGCCTCCGTCTGGTTCAATGCTCCGTCGTTGTTCCGGCAGTCCCATCATTGGTCGATGACCCGTCAGGAAAGCTCAAAGCAGCTGCTAAGACTGCGAATTCGATTCCTCTCTTCCGATAGATATTCTCGGAACCCCTAACTCCGGTGTTAGCGTATCGGTTTCTGGTTAAAGAAGATGACAGGGAAACTCCAAGCTTTCGTTTTTGGTAGAGATAGCGTTACGGAGCGCAACCCACCACGGAAATCTTAGCGAAAGAGAATATGGAACATGAAAAAGGTCGTTGGACGGAGGAGATCATGGAAGCTCAGACGGCCGTTCCCCGGAGGAGTACGGAGGGTCTTAATCCACAGGCACCCGATGAGAGGCAATTTGTGGTGGCTGGGTTGCTTCTTATATGACATCGTTCCTTGCGTGGAGAAGAAGAAACTGATCATCGAAGATCAGACGGTCGTTTTCAATCTTGTGGAGAAGAAAGCTTATGGTGTTTCACTTGGTGCGATTGGTTCCATGCTCGTCTGTTGATCAAGCTCTCAGAGATGGAACGGATAGGCTAGAAGCTGTTGTAGCAATGGTGCAATATATTAATCCTCCGAGGTTGCCTGTTGGTTCGGTTAACTTAAAGACTCGTGATTTCGGCCGTCAATAGAAGAATTCGAATATGACGAGTGAGGAATACCAGGAGACTGTTCTGCGATCGAAGCAGCATGGATTGGCGGGTGACATTTCTCAGGTTAAATCAACATTTCGAACGAAGAACATTTGAAAATCGATGTGATGTTTATAGGTCGCTGAGGATGGTCAACCCCGAGTCCATACATGACTCATCTACAAGGCAGAGGTTGTGTACTTGTTGGATCAAGTCCGGATATACTTACCCGCGTGAAGATTGAAGAAGAATAAGATTACTAACCGACCTCTGGCTGGTCCGTCAGAAGACGGAAGACATTGGAGGAAAACATGAGGTTGGAGAAAGAACTTCTATCTGATGAAAAACAATGTGCCGGGCACATTATGCTTGTTGACTTGGGGAGGAATGACATCGGTAAGGTCTCAAGACCGGGATCTGTGAGGGTGGAAAAACTGATGAACATCGAACGCTATTCACACGCCATGCATATTAGCTAAACCGTCACAGGGAGTTGCTTGACGATTTAAGCAGTTGGATGCTCTACGAGCCGCGTTGCCTGTTGGACTTGGAACTGTCAGCCGAGCACCCAAAGTGAAAGCAATAGAGCTAATTGATGAGCTAGAGGTCACAAGACGAGGGCCATACAGTTGTGGATTTGGAGGGATTTCATTCTCAGGTGATAGAGATATTGCACTAGGTTTCAAAACTATTGTTTTCCCAACAAGCACCCGTTTCGACACCTTGTACTATTACAAAGACAAACAAGCGCGGAGAATGGCTTGCCCATCTCCACGCAGGTGTAGGAAATCCTGTCAATGAGGAATGAGGATCCGGGAAGAAAGCTGCTGCTCTAGTAAGAGCGATCGATCTGGTTGAATTGTCATTTGTTGACAAATGATTTCGAGGAACTGCTCTGCTCAATGAACCATCAAGGAGGCCCCCAGATTCTTAACGGGTGCTTGTTCTGTGGAGCCGATTTGGATTCTGTGTCTGTAAACTGTAACGTGTAGGAGAAACACAGTTTGTAATTTTATTTTGGATAAAATGTGCTTTCGGGAATGATTTTTCAATCAATGAAAATCTGGTGCTTGTTAAATAGCCAAGTACATATCTATGGTTGGTTCCTGTACACAACGTATTTGTTCTAAATCCAGAGCACAACATCATAATCAAAGAGCTATATTCCTGAGATGTGTCAAAAGCAACTATTAAATGAATGATAATTGGAGAACTAAACCTAAAGAAGATAATTAGGGCGCATTACTTTTTTTGTGGTACTTGAGAGCTTCCTCTTCATTCTGCTAAAGGGACCAACAGTATGATCCATAATATACATGTAAATTACCTGGCTCCAAGACTTGTACGACTCCAGAGCCTCATAATATTCAGGGGCAATCTCCTTCACTTTATAGAGCTTGCTCCCAGGAATCCTGGGGAAATCATGGTGCTCGTTGTGATAACCCACACTCCATGTAAGAAGGTTGAGGGGACCGTAGTATGAGTATGTCTCTTGTCCAGGCTTGAATACATAGTGTTCTGATATAAAATGGCCAGCCATTGGATGCATCCCTCCTCCAACAAACGTCGACAGTATCAAATAAGCAAACGACTTCCAGCCCCAGAAATATACCATGGCCACATCCAGGGCTACTTGGATAGAAGTATTGACAAATTCCCAGTAACCAGGGGGCTTTGGTTTGAGAAACAGAGGACGGAGAGCATAAAAGAAGAGTTGAAATATGACCCATATGGCTTTTGAGACGACATTTGTAACAACATGGGCTTCAGTGTAGCTTGGGATGTCCATATCCACGCCATCCACTCCCTGGAAACGGTGATGCTCAAGGTGATACTTCTGGAATGTGACGGACATGGGCACACCAATGGGGAGGTTAGCAAAAATCCCAAGCCAACGGTTATAGACCGGAGTGGAGAAGGCGAGATTGTGACTGAGCTCATGAATTGCTAAGAAGAGGTTGTGATTGAGAAATGAGCCGAAGAAGTAGGCAATTCCCAGTATCTTCAGCCACCCTGCATTATGAAGGGAAGTTGCAGTCAACAGCTGAAGCGACACAACCAGACAAACCTGCAACATATGCCTTCAATCAGATAAGCACGACATGCCAACTCTTTATTAAGGTTAATGGAACAGTGTCTAAAGAACAACATCTTGTGAAATTTCTCGGGAGGCAGAGCCAGATACATGCGCATGTATAGAAACAACACCGAGGTTTCTAATGATCAATACAAGCAAAGGAATGTGGTGGGGAAAAAAAGGTCATTTATGTTAATGAACGCAAAAGTCAATGGGGCATATACTTAGAATGAGGTTTTAAGACACTTGGTAGGAACCATTGATTCCATGAATCAATGTATCTTCATTCTGCTGGGTTGTAAGCGATTTCACGTAAGATCTTGTCAGAAATTCAAATTGCAATCAAGCACATTTTTAATTTACGTCAATAGTTTATTTGGATCAGTATTATATTAAGATCCCAACGTGAAGCTTCAAATGGGACCATCCATGACAGACCAACTGCTGTAGCATTAATTAATTAATCAATCATTCGATCAATCAATCAACACGCCGACATGAAGACATCAACATTCCATTCACCAACCTGGGAGAATCCGAAACAAAACCAACTCAATATTAAACAAATAGACAACAAACGAAGGAGAATGGTGACGGCGGCCCACTTTGCGAGAGAAATAAAAGAATTCGAAAGGAAAAAACCTTGAGAAAAGCCCAAGGGTCAGGACCGAAGAGGTCCCTGATTTGAGGGTAGCGAGAGAGGATCTGGCGGCGGCGGGAAGCGTGAGGCTCGTCGGTGTAAGACCAGAAGAAATCCGTCGCCATTACTCCTTCCTCCTCCTCTCCACCCATTCCCATCTCCCCCACAAAACCCTTTTCTTTATTCCTTGTGCTTTGGCCTTCAAAGATAATGGTGACTGGAAATAGCAGAGCAGGGCCGCGCAGGAGACAGCTGAGTTTTGGAATATCCTCTTCCGTTTTGTTTCTTTTTTCCGTTCTCTTGCCCTTTTTGTGATAAAACTGCCCCGAGTTTTGCCGCGGATGGATGGTTGTTTAATTTTAGTCGTTTTTCATGGATCAGGACAAAATATACCCATTTTCGAAGAGTGAGACAACAAGATACACCGGCATACTGAAATGACAAAACACCCATGAGAAAAGTACATTTAAGTCATTTTTGCATGGTTAAGGGTTTATGTCCTAAATAATTACTTGACCTTTGTGTTATATTGGTAAGATACATTTTCTCCTATTAAGCCTTTCATTTAATTACTTTCCATTAATTCCAATATTAAATCTTGTTGACCCAAATGCAACTAAGAAGGGGTGAATTGGTTATTTTAAAAACTTTAGCAAAATCAAATTTTATAATTAAATTCACTCAACCAAAAATTAAGAACAAACCAAGTAATGTTAAGCTCAAATAAAGCAAGTAAATAAATGAGGATAAAGAAAAAAAGTGCACTAGGATTTATAGAGGTTCAACTCCACCAACTGGAGCCTATGTCCTCTCCTCAAGCTTGCCCATTTGAGATTTCCTCCACTATATCTTAATCAAAATTACAATGGTATTTTCTTCAAAGTTCACACCCAACTAAACACTAGTTTTCTCCAAGGCTAACTACAAACCACTCCCTAGTTTTCTTCAAGGATCACTAGAAACCACTCCTTACACAATAGATTCTAAGGTTTGCAGTATTTTCAAACTCACAAGCTCACACAATAGCACTTTTTGCTAGATATACAAATGAAAGTACAATAACACTAATGATTTTCTCAAGATAAGCTCTTTCTCTTGGATTTGATGATGAATCTTCATTTCTAATGGCCAAGAGTTATCTCCAAGGTGTTTCTCCATGTATTTATACTCATTTGGAGGCCAAAGAGACGTTGAAGAACCGTTAGGAAGGTCAAAAAAGTCTCCAAGAAAGCAAGTGATCGTTGCTGTCAAATTTAATAGATTTTTACTTCTGTCGCTCAGTTTCACTCAGGTGAAAAACTTTCATTCGGTTAAAAATTCAGTCTGATAACAAAATCCAAGGTTTGATTTCTAACGGCTATATTGCTCATTAATGACATGTCAACACCTAGTCTATGTGGCAATCTGATGTGGCATGATTTTAAAATAATTTTTCAAAGAATTTTCAAACTGGAAATCATGCGTAAGTCTAGAATCAACGTTTTACTCGGTTGAAAAATTTTCACTCAAGTGTTTTCCTGTTCCATAACCAAAATGCTCTCGGGTTCAAAAAATCGCTCCAATTTCACCTGATTGAAAAAATTTCACTCAAATGTTTTTCTGTTTCAGAACCAAAATGCTTTTGGGTTCAAAAAAAATGCTCCAGTTTCAACACGTTGAAATATTTTCACCATTTTAAAACTGTAGCTCCAGGTTTTTCTCATTTCCAAACTTTCAAACTTCAATGAATTTTTCTCCAAAAAGATTTCTTCCTGCACAAGCAATGCTTGAATCACCATAAATACTTCAAATATACTTAAGAAACAATTTTCCTTCCAAAGATCAAAACTCTATCAACAAGAGACTAATGTATAAATCTTTAGAGAGAACTTTGAAATATATAAAACAAATATGTTTTGTTATCATCACAATCAAATAAATATGAGCAATGAATAGAACAAATCTAATAAAAAATACTAATGTGATATAAAAAATATTAAAATAAATTATAAAATAATACTTGTAATCTTCCAACTTTTGACATTAACAATTGAAAACCGTAAATTTTTTCTACGACATCATCCCTCTCATTCTTCTCATGCTTTTCACTACCACCTCCTGCTAATCTTCGGCCACCATTGTCGTTGTAGCTTGCACGCCGTGCATGGCAACTTCAACAACAACATCTGATCCATCATCTCTCTTGAATCTAGCTTACAAGCACCTCAGATTTAGTTATTTCCTTCAACCTATTTTCTCTCCCACACCTCTTACAATGTTTATTGACCCTCTTTTTCTCCACTCACAAACGCAATCACAGCATCAGTCTTGCTCAGCGGAGACTGTTCCAGAGAGAAACAGGAATATATATCCTTCTGGGCTTTCAGATTCCTTAAGCGAACTATTCTTCTGCTCCATCTCGGAACTGTACGTAATCTCTGATTCTCTAACCAATTGGCGGCCTCGAATCTGATGACTGATTGCGTGTCTCAACCAAACTTCTTTGAGGTTTGATCGACCCACTGTTCCTAATCCTGTTATCATGGAACCTACTGAACTTGGGCATCCTGGATACTAGTGCCACGATGGGAATTGAAGAGGAGGAATCTGAAGAAGAAATAGTCAAGCTTTTGGATCAGGCCAAGATTGAATTGAGGTCGATGGGATAGACGATAGTGAAGTTGTAAGGAAACAGCGAGCCTTCGTACTCGATGGTGACAGAGGAGTCAAGGTGTGCTTTGTCTAGTAAGGGAGAGCACCGGCCGGCTAGCAACATTCTTCACAGCAGCTCCTCGCAGGGATTTTGCCTTCAGCAGATGTTCAGTGTTGATGTGGGCTTTTGGTCAATTTTAGGATTTAGGCAATAGGATGAGATTTTTGTGACATGTGTAACGAGAAGTTGCTAATTTCCTACAGTCGAAAAGTGCCAAAAATTGTAGATTCAGAGAGCAAGGGGCAGCGGTGAGGAATGGTGAAGGAGAGATACGAGTAGAGGAGAAGGAACCATAGACAGAGAGGGGTAATTCATTACATTATGAGCATAAATAATGGATTTATAATTGTAGGGTTTAAAATAACTTATAGGAAAAGTTAAAGAACTATAAATATTATTTTATGATTTATTTTAGTATTTTTATGCTACATTAGTATTTTCATCAAGTTTAATTCTGTAATTAACAAAAAGTAGTTGATTAGAATGCGCAATAAAATGAAATGTATATCACTAAAACAATATTATAGTCAAGTATCATTTATAAGATACAAAAACAAACAATATGACCCCTATGGACTTTACCCTTTTTGCATTTTATCAAACCAGTCAAAAAACTCAATGATTTGACAAGGGGTCCTAAACCTTGAAATCGTTAACTTTATTCCTAAAAATTTCATGTTTTTCCAAAGTAATCCTGAAACTTTGCTTTTGTCAGAAAACGCTAACATGGTAACTTTCATGACTTACTTGAAATTTTTTCAAAGTTTAAAGGTCATTCTGAAATTTTTTAAAAACATTTGGGGACTAGACTGAAATTTTCCAAAACAAATTGTAACTTTCAAAAGAATTAGGTACTAGGTTGTTATTTTCCAAAATTGTTGAAATAAAGTAGTTTGAAATTCCACGATTTAGGGGAGCCTCCAGTATTGAAAATTATAAAAACTTATTTGACCTTCCATATCGTTGATGGTGGATCACCAAAAAGAATCAGTCTAATGGAGTAGGCCTTTTCTATAGTAAATTACAGTGTTTATCCTTAAAAATACCAAGTGTTCGAACAATTTTTTTATTGATGCACTGATGATAGAATAAAGCGTGTTAGATCAACTTTTAGTATTTTAAATAACATAGCCTACCCACTCGATTAAGCTCCAAACAACTTCAGTCTCAAACTTGGGATAATAACAAGAGAGCCTTTAATTTGTGATAAATTATGATTTAGTACTTATGATTTCTTTTTTTCAATATTCAAGTTAGTCTCAGATTTTTTTAAAAAAATAAAAAATAAAAAGAAGCTCTAAACTTTGATAAAAAAAATGTTATGTAAGTCACTGATTTTGAAAAGTGTCAGTTTGGTCACTAGATATAACAACATAAGTCATGTCAACATTTCCCACCAAAACCAAAATTTCTAGGATTGACTTAGAAAAGAGCGAAATGCAAAACATTTAGGACAAATAGAGTTAATGATTTTAAGTTTTAGGACTTATTTGACAAATTGAGAAGTCTTATGACTAACTTAGTAAAACAAAAAGTCTTCGGACGTAAATGTATTTCCCCATAAAACCATTGTACTTAGAGATGATAAATTTAGACCTAACCTGATGAGCTAACCTGACCCTCCCAAACCCAAGCTTAACCTAATCTGATTTGATTAGAAATGTCAACAACCCAGATCTAACTATACTCGACCTGACTTAAATTTCTACCCAAACTTGATTTAAGTGAAACACAAGAAAAACCAAACCTAAAAAACCTAAACCCAAATTACCTAAACACAAAATGCCCCGAACTTAAATAACTCGAACCCAAAATAACCTAATATTTGAGCGCAAAAAAACTTGACTTTAACTTAAATTGACATAAAATATATGATTGGCAAAGATTTTAAATTTTTCAATTTTTTATATATTGATTAATTATTTAAATTGTATATCAATTATGACCATGCATTTTAAGAAACTTAAAAAAACACTTTAAAATTTTTTTTAGGGTCTTATAGGATTTGAAGAATAAATCAACAAAATAACCTACTTTCATTTGTTTAATAACCTTTTTTTTCTTGGATTTCATAGTAAATTAAGATATCATAGATGAAATTCTCAAGTTTCATGAAATCATTTTGATTTTCCATGTTTACATAAGAATGGAGGTAAATCACTTGACATTCTCAACACCAAATTAGAAAATATTTTAGAAATGGTTAGCGGTATCTCATTCCACTTCTATACTAATCAGATACTTCAAACATACTCCTCAACTTTGTTAGTTGGATAATTATTAGTCTATTATATATGGTATGATAACTAAAAGTACCACACTTAAATTATTGAGTTATATAAGCATATTACTACAAGTATGTTTAATATGCACCATAACCCTTATGTTTATATATATATTTGTAATTAAATACCATTGTTCATAGTATAAAACATGTTTGAATACTTCAAAAATCAATTCCCAATAAAATTTGAGATATGTATAAATTAGATATCAAATATGTACAAATTTAATGTATAAAGAAAATAGGAGATTCATACAAATAATTTATGACATATGTAAAAATGAGATCACAATTATATTACTAATATATCAAATAGTATGTATGAGTTCAACATTTTGTAAAAGAACATGTGTGAATACATCGAACTCGCTTCCCGTCGAAATTTGAGATATATATAAATTAGATAACAAATATGTATAAACTCTATGTATAAAGAAAGTGATAGATATGTACAAGACATGTGACACATGTACATATATACAAATGAGATATGAGATATATTACAAATATATTCAATCATTTGTAGCAATTTTAATTATTTAAATGTTAATATATAAATCCAATGTATAAATAAAAGTTCTTTTGTACATATGTAATTTTAAGTTTATATGATTGTCTTTATGTATTGTACATATTATTACATTATTTTGATATGCATACAATTTTCTGATTATGCATTATGTATATATATATATATAGACATACATACATGTCTAAAAGAAGGCGCATTATAAAAAATAAAAATATGAGGGATAGAAAAGATGTTTGATTGAAATTTTTGTTTTCCCTTCTTTATGCAAAACCCTAGCACTGCCCACACCGCCAACCGCAAATCAACTGCTTATGTCCTCGTCGGTTCCCCCCTTCTGGTTGTAAACAAATTAATTGTTTTTGAACGAAATGGAACTCATGTAATCCATCCACAACAACATGATCGAAGCATTGTCGTTGCTGGGGCAGAGCTGTTGCAACATTGCCAGCATCGTTCTAACAGGTCTCGCTCATCAATTGGGACCTAAAACCCGCAGAGGATGGATCTAATGGAATATTGAGGAGGGAAGAGAGACAATGGCAATTCGCCGGAGAACTAGCAATGATGATGGAAGCGGGACATTGAGCAGCAAAGGGATATGGTATGAATTACTAATTTTGATTGAGGGTGGAAGGGTAATTACACAGGTAGAGCACCCATAAGGTAAGGTTTATGCCAGATAACATTGCCTATAATTATTCCTAGCTTTCTTATGTTATGATGTTTGCATATGTTTATTGTTTTTATCTAATACATTATTGTGTCCTATGGTAGGAATTTTTTTTAAATATCATTTCGCCAGGACTTTAGTACTAGTTTTTTATATTTTGCTCAAAGAGGTTCTCGTAGAATTTTGTAATTCATGATCAATAATAAATAATGCTTCCTCGATCCGAAAATATTTATCAACTTTCAGTTTTTTGTAAAAAGTATGAATGTTAGGACATATAGTTATATTATATATTTTTCCAAAGTTATCCTTGACAAATTACACAATCATTCTTAATTTTTTTTTGAAAGCCACTATTTTTTGATGAAAAGTCTTAAATTATGTCTAATAATACATCTCATAAGCAAGTTTTGATGAACTCAAAAGTCCAAATTTGCACGCTTATTCTCTCATAATATAGAATACTTATATATATATGAGTTACTTAAAGGGGAATAACGAAATCTGAAGAAGTTGTGTAAATAAGTAAGTGCGACAAGCATTTTAATTGGGATAAAAAAAATAGAAAAAAAATAATAAAATAAAAAATAAATAGAAAAAAAAATCGACAAATCAAAAAAAAAATAGACAAAGTAACAGACATTTGAGGATATAGGAGTGAACAATTAGATGTAGAATATCCATTTTAACAACATTGGTTTTTAGTTAATTTCTTTGCAATAGAAAAAGAAAATGAGATCGAAGGAAAAATAAACAGAAACCATAAGAAGCGGATTTCTTCATAATTTAGATCCAAGTTCGTCTCTCTCACTCTGGCGATTTGATTCCAACAGTGAGGACCACTGATGAGGGGTGATAGGGTGCGCATGGTGGTGACATTAAGGGCGCTATTGGCTGCCGTTTTATCAATTTGTACCAACTTTCCGGGGGGCGAGGCCATTTGGCTGAGCATTCCAGAGAGCGGAACCAAGTGCATCTCGGAGGAATTGCATAGCAACGTCGTCGTTTTGGGCGATTACACCATCGTGTCGGAGAGTCACATTCAAACTGATCCTACCATTGCCGTCAAGGTACAATCCCAATTTGGTGCCTTAAGTTAGAAGGAGAAATGTAATAAAAATAGCGATTCAATTAGTTATGTTTTGCCGAGTGTTGAGCAATGAAAAAACAACATTCTAAAAAATAGTTGAAAATGTCCTGATAAATGAGTGAGCAAGTGTAAAGGTATTATGGAACAGAAAAATGAGAAT
Source organism: Aquilaria sinensis (assembly GCA_005392925.1). NCBI lineage: Eukaryota > Viridiplantae > Streptophyta > Magnoliopsida > Malvales > Thymelaeaceae > Aquilaria > Aquilaria sinensis. Next base: position 822,754 of record SMDT01002958.1, on the reverse strand, counting down.
ATAAGCGGTAAGATGGAAGAGAGTTTCAATTAAGACCAATCCCATAAAAATTTCGTCTTAAGTCGTTTGGTCGAGAAATGAGAAGACGGTGGCCGGAGTGTGTTTGTTACAGGAGTAATTAAGGCTTGTCTTCTTTGTTGTTAGCTGTAGCAGTTGAGTTGTGGTGCAGGTAACATCCCCATACGGCAACATTCTTCACCGAACGGAGAACGTAACGGACGGCCAATTCGCCTTCACGACGCGAGAGGCTGGCAGCTATTTAGCATGTTTCTCCATGGTTACCAATGGAGGATTAACCCGTGCCCCAACAAGTGTCAATGTTGACTGGAAAAATGGAATTACAGCCAAAGATTGGGAGTCAGTAGCCAAAAGAGATAAACTTAAGGTTAATTGCCCAACTCTTTTTGTACGTATGAGCAAGATCGAAGAGAAATCGGTGAATCGGGAACGAATCTTGTGATAACCATTGCAGGGTGTTGAATTTGAGCTGAAGAGACTTGAAGGAGCTGTGGATGCCATTCATGATAATCTGATGCATCTGATAACAAGGTCAGTTTGTGTTTGTGGTTTTGATTACTTGGGAACTAAGAAAAGAAAAGACTCATTTTTTTTCCTTGATGTAGAAGCTAATGTCGAGAATATATATAATGAAACAGAGAAGCAGACATGAGAAGGGTTAGTGAGGCTACAAATGCTAAAGTGGCTTGGTTGAGTCTCTTTTCTCTGGGAGCTTGCCTTGCTGTTTCCACTCTCCAAGTCTTGTACTTGAAGCAATTCTTCCGACGGAAGAAGCTTATATAGATCATTACCCATACTGCACTAATATTTTCCTCTTTTCTTCTATTTTTTTCAGGATATTTAAAATTTTAGCTACTTGTCTTGCTTATTTTTGCTTTTCCTCGAAGATTCAATGAGCCAAATTGGGTTTAGTAATTCGAGATGGCCCTCTCTCCTCTTACCCTAAAACTAATTAATTATAAAAGAAGAAACCCTATCACTATATAAAACAATAACGTAACCTTTTTTCTTAGTCATGTGGGAATGTGGAATTTTTCCCACTTTAACACAAATATCTAATATGTATGCTTGCTTACTTTTTTTTTCATACACAAAGTGTCTTTACAAATGTTCTAGTAATGGGGTACTTATAGTACAGAAAAAAAGAAAAGGTAAATGTCTGCCTTTTTCAGATTTAGAAAACATCTGAACTAGCTTTATCGATATTATGTAGAAAAATAATAGACGTCCAGAGTCGAACTTCGGACTTCCATTGTGTCCTTCTACCCACTTTACCAGGTGGTTGGGATTTATTTTACAATTTGTGTTTACATGCACGTAAGACTGAAAAGCTATTGAATTTGTTTGGTTTTCTTTTTTTTTCAATCAGAGACTCAATCGGCAAGGAGGTAAAGTTTCATGTGTCTTCAACATAAAAAATCTTCACCAGCTAAGCTAGCTAACATACTATTTATATGTTTGCTTTTTACCTTTGCTCGTTAGTATATTCATGAAAAATTAATTATATAGCCTAACATTAGGAATATATATGATTATAAGGCTTCTACATTGGTTGGTGCCTGGATTGATAAAAGTTCAGATTAAGTAATCCATGGAAATACTCCGATAACACAATTAACATAACCCAGATGCAATGCAAGAAAATGGGAGGTCTGGTGTTCCTTGATCTATACATGTAGAATTGTATAAATACTAAATGCAGTTTCACCACTAACTAGTAGAGCTACTCGGCTACTCCCAATTTTCACCTTTCAGTCTAAAGCTAACTCGGCTCGTGTTCTTTTCTGCACCAACAAGAAGGCGGAAAACAGTAACTTACCAGACTTTCGCCCGTAAGTAATCAGCTTTTATGCCATTGAAAGAGGAAGAGAGGGAGAGAGAGAGAGAGAGAGTTAATTTGGATAGCAACTGTATTTCAATCATCTATCTTAGGTGGGAATCGTAAATTCTGAAAATAGTATTGGGTTGGATTTAGAGGCAGCTTATCTATGTACAAGAAAAGTCTTCTGAGATTCTCCCTTGTCACCAACCATCGATCGCCATATCAATTATATCTCTGCTATCGGTGTATACCCAGAGATCACCAGACTCGACTCTAGATCTCCTCAGGCAGTCAGGGCAGAAGGGGCATGAATCCGATCTGAGTCGCCTGCAAAATCAGTCAAAAAATCATCATTCCTTGGTACGTTGATAAATGATAAAAACATGTAGACCAAGGGTTGCTGTTATGAACCAGCCAGATTTTGTAGTTTAAAATGAAGGCAGCATAGTAGTAGCACATGAGACAATAGGGACCTCACACCCTTAAAATATCCAGTTATTAGGTGGACATATCCGGGACAGCAACAAGATCATTAATCCAACCACTACATAAATCTAGATAAATAGATCTATTTATCTAGATTTGGAAAGAAAAGGCACGGATTGGCAAACAAGTGTATGAGAGTATGTGGAGACGCGGCAAGCCTACCATCTCTCTTGTGCTTGCTTAATTTCCTTTCTTGAGTAGACATTGTAATCCACATAAATTATATAACCTAAAGGGATAGATTAGAATGATGCCATGTCCTGATATGGAAGTAATCATATATAAAAGCATTACTTAAGCAACAGAGAGGCAACCTTATAGATTAATATTCTTAAAAGAGGAAGAAGTGTGCCGCTGGACAGGAGGACATTCTCGTCTGAAGGCAGGCGCCATTATACTCCCTGGGGAATTCTGAAGCTCTGCACATCGCAGTTCAAGACAACCATTTAAAAAAGAACCACATTTGAGATACATGACGGTTCAGATTTCTTGCAGCAGCCAACTTGAAAATAAAGGGAACCCTTTGGCTATTCTGGAAAGCCAGCTGACTCCATTTGAGTTTGTCCAATACATGCTACTATCAATGCATAAACCATTGTTTGTCAACCAAGTTTGCTCAGCGGTCCTAATAAAATTGGGTCTTGGACTAATCGAGATTGTTCCTTTTGACCATAATAAAAGTTGCGTTTTTATATATTGTTTCATTTTCGAACGAATAGAAGAACCGAATGGATCGAACTTTTCCTGCTGTTTCGGTGTTTCCAGAGAGAAGTTCCCTCATGACAATAAGATTCATTCACATGTCGATGCCAGCCAGCAGGTTCTTTGCAGCAGGCGGGTTATTTTATACATGATCATATATTGTCTCTTACAGAGCAGGATATGGGCATAAGAAATTTTTTTTTCAAGAGCTATACGAACTGTTGATTGTTTTGGAATAGTTTAGTTGGTATTTAGGATAGTTGGGATAGTTGGGAAATAGGTAAAAAATAGTTGAAGGACTAGTTTGTGATTTGAAGTGAGAAATAAACTTAGTTGAAGTTTTTTTTTTTTTATTGAAGGTGGAAAGGAGTACAAGCACTATCTTGTGGCTTACATTGGGAATCTGCCCCTTAAGCCTGTTTTATAGAATTTTCTGAAATAAATTGCATCTGTGGCCCCTAAGTTTTTATTATCATCCTATTTTGGACCCTAATATTAAAACCTCGCATGGAACGTCCTCAATCTGTTGCTACCCTTGGACTACCGCTACCCCTACTCGATGCCATTCTAGCCACTAACCCCTGATGTCACCGACAGTCTTAACCCGCCATTCTTGCTTCACCGCGCCACCGTCCCCTGTAAAATTTGTCCATCTTGAGCCACAATCATCCCCTCTTTCTACAGCCGTCTTTGATTCGAATAGAAACTGAACCCTAAACCTGCTTGAACCCTCTGAATCCGAGAAAAAAATGATGATGGATGCAACAACGGCGAGGAAAAGACAAAGACAATGATGGATGCAACAATGTGGCTGGGATTTGAATAGCTGGTTCAATTCAAATCAAAGGTTAGGAAGAGAATGTTAATTAGTTGAGGAGGTGAGCGTAATCAGTGGGAGAATCAAATGGCAAGCGAGATCAAGGATGGTAGAGGCAAATGGCGAACGAAATCAGATAAAATCATGGGCTGTGATCGGCCGAAATCAAAGGTTACAATCAGACTAAATCTCACTAGATTAACGGAGGAGGATTGACAGATGAGGAAACGAGGGGAGGAGGGGAGGAAAAGCAGGGGATGAGACAGAGGCTAAAGGCTTCTGGGGAGGGTTAAAGGTGACAGGGGAGGGAAGAGGAATGAGGGATGTGGGCTAACCCTGCATAAGCCTTAAATTTTTTTTTTTTGTAATACAGGCCCTAAATTTTTTATGTGGCCAATTTCAGGCATCTATAGCCGGTGCTTCATTGTACTATATGGCCAATTGCCCCAAGTTGGCATGCCACATGGCCAATTCCATCAATTTTAATAGTTTCTGTCCAACAAATGTCTAAAATGAAACAAAAAAATTGAGATTGAAGACGTCCCATACAAGATCTTGAGGTTATGGTCCAAAATAAGATAATAATAAAATGTTAAGGGCCACAAGTGTAATTTATCCCTAGTTTCTACCGACCTCTCCAAGTTGATTCTAGCTAGATTTTTCTGTCTAAATAACTCCTAACCACAACTTTATAGATCCTTCTACATTTTAGTCCTTATCTCTGACTTTTCTACTTTTTTCTAGATTTCACTGCAAAATATCTTTTAATTTTATCATCATCTCTTATCTAGATTTTTCCTAGGATATCCGTAGATTTTCTTAGCCATTAAGATACTCTAGAATTCTATTGATTTCTTCTTGCAAATTTGCATCATTATTTTAATGCTCTACCTTGATACAAATTTGTTAAACAATGAGCTTGCTCCATAGGAACTCAAACTTTGTTCATGGTAATGCTTTGTGAAGATGTCAGCAACTTGCTCCTCCGTCGTGCAAAATTCTAGCTTTATCTCATTATTTGATGATGCCTTTCTAATCAAGCGATATTTTATTGTTTTGTGTTTAGTATGGTTGTGGTAGATTGAATTCTTCGTCATGTGTATGGCTAACTTATTGTCACATAAAATTTCTGTTGGCTCTTTTTGCGGCTCACCCATATCTGTTAGAATCAATCATAGTCATATACATGACAAAGAATCCATTCTACCACAATCGCATTAAACATATAGCAATAAAATATCTCTCAACTAGGGAGGCATCAGCAAACAACGATATCAAGTTAGAATACTGCACAAAGGAGGAGCAAGTTGTCGATATCTTCACAAAGCACTACCACAAACAAAGTTTGAGTTCCTGCGAACCAAGCTTGGAGTTCAACAAATTTGCATCAAGGAGTAGTATTACATTAATGATTCAAATTTGGAAGAAAAAATCAAGAGAATTCTAAAGTATCTTAATGGCTAAGAAAATCTAGAGATATGTTAATGAGAATTCTATAGAGGAGATGATGATAAAATCAAGAAATATTTTGTAGAAAAATCCAGAAAAAATAGAAAGGTCAAAGATAAGGACTATAGTGTAAAAGGATCTATAAAGTTATTTAGCAAAAAAAATCTAGCTAAAACTGACTGGGAGAGGTGAGCAGAATCTAGTATAAATGAGGTTAAAAGGCTCGTGTGTTGCGACGAACACATAATATTACAATATTAAGAAAAATAATAACAAGAAAAGTAATAAAAATAGTTTATGGCCCAAAGAGAAAATGTAAAAACCTTATGCATTAAGAGTTTAACAATTAACTCAGAAAAAGTTAAGAAAAAAAAAACTCTATTTCACTAAAAAAAAAATCAGGATGACCAATGTTTTAGTTTAGAAAACAACACACCATAAAAAAAAACCAAGAGATTAAACAAAAACACTAAAATTAAGTATTTACTAAGTTTAGCGTCCAAAATATCAAGCTGATCAAAATTGTAGCCCAATATGAGAAACGGAAACAATACAAGACTGGAAATGCGTTTTACCAAAAAGAATGTCAAGAAAGGCCTTTAAAAATCTACTTTATTTTTAAAAGCTAACCAAACTTCTAAACAAAGCAATCGTGTCAAAAAAAAAAGTCAGGCAACCCAGTCCAAAACCAAAGGGCAAAACCGAAAAGATACTGTTTTTTACTGTTCAAATGAACAGTAACCCGAAAACATGTTTTAGTATATAGTATAATAGGCTTAAGGGGCAAATGCCCAATGTAAGCCACATGATAATGCTTGCACTCCTTTCCACCTTCAATAAAAGAAATGGATACTTAGGAATCAAGGATTAAGGAGGAGCATGTCTGAGTCAATGTTCTAAGACCCAAGGTAAACATACTCTCATTGTTTTTCTTTATGTAGATGATTTAATCTACACAGGAAACAAATAGAGTATGATTCAAAACTTCAAAGAAACAAGGCTCTAATACCACTGTTGATTTTTTTGAAATTGTTTAGTTGGTACTTAAGATAGTTGGGGAATAGGTTGAAAAATAATTGAAGGACTAGTTTTTAATTTGAAGTAGGAAAGGGCTTAGTTGAAGGTTTTATTTATTGGAGGTGGGAAGGATTACAAGCACTATCTTGTGGCTTACATTGGACAATTGCCCCCTTAATCCTATTTATGCTAGTTTCTGCCGACCTCTCCATAGTCGGTTTTAGCTATATTTTTTTGGCTAAATAACTCCTAACCACAATTTTATAGATCCTTCTACACTTTAGTCCTTATCTTTGACTTTTCTACTTTTTCTAGATTTCTCTACAAAATATTTCATAATTTTATCACCAACTCCTCTCTAGATTTTTCCTAAGATATCTCTAGATTTTTAGTCATTAAGATACTCTAGAATTCTATTGATTTCTTCTTCCAAATTTGCATCATTATTTTAATACAAACTCTAACCGAGTGAAAACCAAGTTCGCCAAATTTCATTTCCCACAGAGCACAAAAGGCATACTACTGCATTTAGACATTATGAGGTATGGAAGACTCGCGCGTTGCGGTGATTATATAATATCACAATATTAAATAAAATAATAATGAAGAAAAATAATAAAAATAATTTGGGGACCAAGAGAGAAAATATAAAAACTTTAGGCATTAAGAGTTTAACAATTGACTTAGGAAAAATTAAGAAAAAAAAAAGTCTTATTTCACTAAAAAAATAAATAAACCATGGTGACCAATATTTTAGTTTAGAAAATAAAACATAAAAAAAAAAACCAAGAGATTAAACAAAAACACTATAATTTATTAAACTCAGGGTCTAATATCAGAAACGGAAATAATATAGGGACTGGAAATGTGTTTCACAAAAAAGAAAAGTGAAAGTAGGAGAATAGCGAGATCGACCCTCGAAAAGATATTTTCATTCGAAAATTTCACCAACCTTCCAAAAGAAGCAACCCAACCCAACATAAAAAAAGAAAAAAAAGGAAAGGACAGGCAACAGAGCGGGTCACAACCCAGCCCAACACCGAAGGGCAAAAGCAGAAAGAAACTATAGTTTACTGTAGATAAAACGGTGGTTAGAATATAGAGAGTTTTTTTAGGCGCACTTTGTAGCAAACATTTTTTTTATATAAATTTTGACATTAAAACAAATGCCAATAATAAATAATTAAAAAATTCTCATTCATAAATGGATGTTAATCAATTAAATTTTGCTTCATTTTAATTTTGGGTTGGGTTTTCTTTATGTTATGTTCTTATTATTAAAATGATTAATTGTGATCAAAACATAATTCTATAAAACATAACACTACATGTGTTTTGAAATGATAAATATTTTTTGTCATCAAAAAATAATTCACTAAAAAGTTTCATCTCTTATTAATTTCAATTTCAATTTTTAATATCAATAAGAAATTTATTTAGTAAAATTCACTCAAAAGCTTTAAAGTTTAATAAGGTAATTTGATCCATCGATCCATAATTGTTAAAATTGAAAATGAATATGAAACATAACATTGTACATGTTTTGAAATGATGGATAAAATTTTTCATTAAATATTAATTCACTAAAATAAATTTATTTAGAAAAATCCATATTCAATTTATTTATCTTTTTTTAACCTTTATTAAGTCAATTATTAAAACCTTAATGTCAAAAGTTATCTCTTCAAGCTAAAGAAATAAACCATGATTACCAAGATTTTACTTTAAAGACAATAAATAAAAAAAATAAAAAAATGAGAGATAAAGAGAACAAATTATGCTCACCAATGTCTTTCCATAGAAAATAGTACATAAAACAACAACAAAAAAAAGCTTGGGATGAAAAGAGCAAATAGAAGAGGAAGACTAATAGTTATAAAATTTGGGGACCAAAATATAATACTGATGTAAATTCGAGCCTAAAATTGAAGCATTAGAAAGTTAGGGACTGAAACCGTGTTTTCACCGAAACAACACATGAAACAGATTGAAAGCGTAAAATTTCAACACAGATCCTCAAGAAATTTAGCGCCTTGAAAAATGAGGATCAAACTCTAAAAAAAGCAAATCGTATCCTGAAAAAAAAAAAAGCAACGAACGCAAAAAAAAAAAGAAACTGATTAGGGGCAAAACGGTAAAGGCACTGTTTTTTACTGTTCATTTGAGCAATAGCCAAACACGGGTTTTAGTATATAGTATAATGGGTGGAAAACGCAGAAGCCATAACATCAAAGCAAACGTATTAGCCATATGAATCAATCTAAAAACAGTCCATCAAAATAACTAAACTGACCAGCAGTACAAAATTTTGCTAGTGCTTATTAAAGCCCGCCCAAACCAAATCAATATAATTTGCAGAAACTCAACCCAAAGTAACAAGCCACAAAATTCAGCCAAAGGATATAAACGGTTCATGATTCTATGAACTAGGAACTCCATCGCTCACGTATACGTCAAGAAATAAATAAGTAGAGCCTAGAGGAAGTGAATAGTCAGCCACCACTGAGATGCATGTGGCTCCGCCCTTGGCGATGGCCAAAACCTATAAGAAAAAAAATATTTAAATAATTGTTTATAAAAATTAAATTTTTATAAATAATTATTTAAATTATTAGATGTATACAGTATTCAAATAATATATATTCTAAATAAAAATTAGTAAAATAATCACTTTATTTAGATTAATTATCATTGAAGCAAAGCAAAGGGGAAAGGGAGAGAGAACAAAGAGATGTTGAGAGAGAAACAAGTTGTTCCAGCAACTGCCAAAACCTAGGAGAAATAATAAGAGGGAAATTTATAAAAAAAAACAAAGGGAAAATAGTGCTAGGTCTCCATCACTGACCATGTTAACTATTGGCCAGTGGACGAATTTGTAATACCAAACAAAGGTTTGAGACGGATATGCAATGGTTAAGAGGTTGGGGATAAATTTGTAATAAAAAGAAAAGATTTAGGACTTCTGGCGCTATTTACTCTTTCTATATTCTTCAACCAATTGGGTGGGCAAAATTTGCACCTGGTCTTTAACTTCTAAAAAAATAACCAACTTGATATCTCATATTTATACAATTTTAAAATTCTCTGGGGTGGCAGCAACCCTTGCTCTTATGTTTTTTCGCCATCTAAGGCTTGGGAGGAGGCAGGAGAACTAACACTTTCACTCTAAAAAGTTTCAATCTTTTCTACTTCAATCCTAAACATTTATATTTTTTTAAATGAGTCCTAAACTCACATAGTGTAACAATTAGTTTTAAAACCCTCTATTATATGTAGGGATATTAAGAGGCTGGATGAGAGTATTTCCACATCCTACACACTATGTTAAACGACCAACTCATATCCTACCCATCACCTGTTGAATAGACAATTTACACTTCCATATCCTACCAATTTTTAGATAAGTTGGCTTGGGTGAAATCTATCCACCTATCATATTTCCACAACCATAATTTTATTAAACCATATTTCATACTCAACTATACATTCATTTATGCTAGAAATATCTATTATACCTATATCTTATCTATTAAACCAATCTTGACTTGTTTCTAACTTCACATAACTTACTCATTATAGTTTTATTTTTAGCATATAATTAATACTAATATGCCACACAAACACACACACATATAGGTTGGATATGGGTTGAGTGAACCTCAAACTCTCATCCTACCCAAATCCACTGGTGGGTGAAAAAAGAAAAATCACATCTGACCTAAATCTGATAAATTGTAAAAAAAAAAAACAAAAGATCCATCAAATTGGATATAAACCGGATGTCCGCTGGATCAAATATCCATTAACATCTTTAATTACATGGTTGATAGAGAAAAAAAAATATGTATGAGTTATACTAGCTTTCTAACATCAACTTTTTGAAGAAACTATTCAATAATTGTTTTTTAATAAATTTAAGAGATACAATAATTTCTTATGCTAATTACTATTTAAATTATTAGCTTTTTTTCCATTCCTCTTTCCTTATCTAGAATACTAATATCTCTTCTCTTATATACTTGTAAGCATGCTTCTGAATATAAAAAAATAGCTTTTTATATTTTAAAATTGGGTTATTGTTATATAGTTGTATTTTAATGCAATAAATCTCAAATTTACCACTAATATTTTGGATTAGGTGCAGATATATCACTATAGTTTTTATTTTTTGCCCAATCTTCTATTAATATTTTAAAATGTGCTAGATATGACATTGAAATTTCAAATTGGGAATGGATATGCATTGCCTCTTAAAAAGCTAACAAAAAATGTTAAAAATAACAAGTTTTAGTAGTCCTCCTAAAAAAAAAACAAAGAAATAGATACAAAGCATCATTTATTTTCCTCATGTTCCTTTTCCGCGATGGGCACATCCTTCAAGGCTTATGCCACAAGCGATCCTCCTCTTCTCTGGTCAAAGCCTTCTACCGATGACTTCTCTATTGGGGTTTGATTTTTCAAGTTTGATAATTTTCTCTCTGTTGTTTTTTTTCTCTTCTTCCAAATTTGGTTCTCATTAAGAACAAGGAGTGTCGAGTGTTCATTTTTTACATTATTAGACTAGTTTGATTCTTCACTTTTAGCCTGATTTCAAGTTGAATTTTCCTCCCATCCATTCTTATTCCTAAATCAATCTCTATCGAGCTAAAAAATTTTCATCTCAACTTCGACTATCTGTTCAATATGGAGTTAGACAACAGAGACTAATGACAAAGATGACAACAGGGCTAGGGCGCTAACAGCAAACATCAAATCATCTTTTGATAAAAGTCTCAGACGTCCTGATATTTTTTAAAAGATACATAATAACTATAAAATTTTAAAATATGCTATTTCCACAATTTTTTTTAAAACAAACAGTAGCATATTTGAACCATTTTTGAAATATTAGTGGGAGATTAGACCCAAAAAAACTATAGTAGTGGATTCTCGCTCAACAAAAAATACTTGTGGCAAATTTGAGATTTATGTATTTTTCAATAAATTTAAAGCTTACTACTTATATTTTTAATAAGTTTTAAGACTTTGGAAATAAAAGTAAATATTTGATTCACATTTTACACCTTTTAAATCCCAACATCTCGCATATTTCATCCAAAATTATAAATGATGTTTCATTTTCATCGCCAAAACTAGAAGTAAAAAAGAGCTAGGCCTCTAGCCAAACAATTCGAGCTTGAGCTCGAATCTTCTGTTATTGAACCAAACCTAATTAGCTTCAAACCGAGTTTTAAACTGCATTTTAAAGAGTTCAAACTCTTAATGAGCTAATTTTCAAGTCTAATACTGTTTCGTTCAAACTACTATCAAGACTAACAAGCTTAATATTTTTAATGTAAAAAATAATACTAATTTTATTTTTAATATACCTAAATCCTAAAATTTTAATTTATATTCTTCAAATGAAGCTTAAATTAAGCTTGAGCTTTGAATTGAGCTTAGATCAAGCTTTGAGTCTATCAAGACTCTAAACAAAGCCCAAACCTTTTCAAACCAAGTTTCTGGCCCCATTTTTCAAGCTTATCGAGCTCAAGCTCAAGTCAAGTCAATCTTTAACGAGTTAAGCTTTGAGTCTATGGTGTTTGGGCTTGACTCCACTCATTTCCACTTATAGTTAAAAGCTAAAAATATATACAATAATCAGTACTCATTAGATTTAAAATCTCTTTTCTATATTTTGCCAACAAAGCTAGTCTATATTTCTCAAAATCATTTTCAGTATAGTTAAGAGAATTTAAATGTAAAAATTTAGTATATTTAAAATCATTTTTAGTATATTCATTAAATGAATTACTCTATATAAAATTTTTAAGTCTATAAATTGAAAAATATATACAAACTAATTTTCATTTCAAAAATTGTTCTTTAAGGATTTTAATTTTAATGTTCAAATAAACACATGATTCCAATAAAACAGAACAAGATAGTTAATAATTTCATTTCCCAAAAATCAGCACTAAATGCTACTCTCTCTATGTCCCATATTTTTTTATCCATGAAAAGTAACTTTTTACTTTTCAACATCCTTCCAAATTTTACTTTCTGAAAAAGCAATCACTATTTATTATACAAAATTTAGAGCCAATTCATTTTAACTTAATGTAAAATGGTTTATTTTTATTTTTATACTTTTTACCTAAAACTAATTTTATTTAAAACTCAATATTATGTAGGTGTAATAATCTATTAAAAATATAATGTTTATAATCTTATGTAATTTTTATAAATTTTTTAATGCTTAACACTGTAAAAATTCATAAAAATTTAATAACATCATAAAAATTTATTTTCAAATTTTATTACATCTACATAATATTGGCTTTCAAATGAATTTAGTCCCAAGCAAACAAATGTAAACAAAAAAATAAGTCATTTTATATTAAGTTGACTTAGGCTAAAATGAATTTGCTATTTTCTAAGTTTTATCATATTTGTCCCCACATTACCAATTATCGTTCCTTTTAGTAAAAAATGCAGTTCTACTCATAGGCATTTGTCTCCACATACCAATTGTTGTTCCTATTAGTAAAAAAATATAGTTTTTTATACAAATTTATTTTTTATAAAATATTATTTATTTTTTAAGAAATGTTGTTTTAGACTCCATGCCAGTCTTATAATTTACATTAAATGTCATCAAGTCATTTAAAAGGATATTAGATAATATTATCCTCAATTCAGAAAAATGCATCCTTAAAATTACAAAGAAACTACACTGCACACACTAAGCACTATATACACCATTATTAACCCATAAATTACAATATTGTTACCATGTCTAGAATAAGGTTTTTTACCAAAAGGAATAATATATCATCACAACCTACTAACTATAAAATTGTCACTGCCTTTAAAATAATATTTTTTTTATAAAGGGAATAACACTTTATGGAACAATAAACTATGACGAACAAAAGAATATTACTACTAACTTCTAAAACCCATGAGGCTACTGTTGTTCGTTCTACAAGAAACTACAGTGCCTTTACTATTTTGCCCTTTTGGGTGTGCGCCCACTACTTTTCTCTCTGTTTTTTTTTTTGACACAATTGTTTCTTTTGGAAGCTTCATCAGATTTTTAAAAAGAAGTAGTTTTCTTGAGAGCATGTCTCGCTATGGTCCCACTATCATTTCTTTTTTGTCAAATACGTTTCCAATATTTGCATTGTTTCGATTTCCCATATTAGACCCTGAGCTTGATCAATTTTGCATTTTGGTCCTTAAACTTAATAACTACTTAATTATAGTAATTCACAATGGTTTGTTTGTTTTTTTTTAGTAAAATATAGCTTTTGTTCTTAACTTTTATTAAGTTAATTATTAAACTCTTAATACTTAAAGTTTTTACATTTTCTCTTTTGGTCCCCAAACTATTTTTGTTGTTCTTCTTCATTATTGTTTTCTCAACCAAAACTTTAGTCACTATGATTTGTCATTTTTTGTATAATTTCAGTTGATTCCACTTTAGTCAATTTATTATTTTTTTTATTTTACCTTTACTATGTTAATGGTTAAACCATTCATTGATTAACATAAGTTAAACATAATTTTATATTCTTGTTTTTTATGATGTATTATTTTCTAAAGTAAAGTATTGGTAACCATAGTTTGTTTGTTTTCTCAGTAAAATAAATTTTTTTCTTAACTTTTATTAAGTTAATTGTTAAACCCTTAATACCTTAAGTTTTTACATTTTCTCTCTTGGTCACCAAACTAATTTTTTTCATTATTATTTTCTCAAACAAAACTTTAGTCATTATGATTTGTCCATTTTTTGTATGATTTTGGTTAATTGGGCTTTAGTCAATTTATTTATTTTCTTTTTTACCTTTACTACGTTAATGGTTAAGTCATTCATTGATTAACATAAATTAAACTCAATTTTGTATTTCAATCATATCTTTTCATTATTAATAATTGATTCCTTCATATATTTGATTCTTTCCACAAATTAATTTATTCTTTTTACAAATTTATGTTATGATCATGTAACTTTCATATATGCAGCTAAATTATTCACATCAAATGTCTATATAAGTTATGCATATTGAATATTATATAAATTGCCTAACAAATCAGTTGTCCATGCAACTACTATGATTCCCTTCATTTTGCATCTCTCTTATGTTATGTATGATGCCATCAGCATTGGTTCTAAATGTCAATATAGGCACCGAATCAAAATGAAATTACAATGAATGTGTTCTTTAATTACACCTCACCTTCTAATGTGACCACCACAACAGCCAAACTGTTTTGTACCTTAAATTATTAAATATGGAACATATTTTACTATTCAATGAACAATAACTTTTTTGCCATTTATAATTCTACTTCTTTTTTTTTTTGTATTTAAAGTAATGGTTAAAACCTTTTTCAAGTCCTTTAAGATGTCTTGTTCTCTTTTATAGCCTATATTTTTTCACTTGACATATTGCACTATATTTCTAAATATCAACATTCGATCACTATTTATGAATAGTGTTGAGAACGGGTGTAATGTCCATGAACAGTGCCATCTTTTTTTTTCCCATTTTTGTGAACGTGATTGACTCTTTTTTAAGTTTGATATCCTTTTCATGATATGATTGCGTCTTGAGGGCCTATGTTATAATTTTTCTAGTTTCACCCTGCTTCACTTTTGAATGATTAAAACACGTTTTAAGTCCCTTAAATTTCATCATTTCCCATTTTAGTCATTAAGTTCAACTTGCATTGCATTTTGGTTCCCCAAACTTAATAACTACTTAACTAGATTCTTTTTATTTGTTCTATTGGTCCCCAAACTTTTTTTATTTATTTTTCATGTGTTACACTCTAAAATAAAACATTGGCCACCATTTCCTCTTTTAGTTCCTAAACTTTTTGGCCAATTTTTTAAGTTAATGATTTATATAGCTAATTGATTAAAATAAATTAAATTAAAATTTTTTGTTTCGGTCATATTTTTTTATTATTGATAATTGAGTTTTGTAATATGAACTATTAAATTTAAAAGTTTTATGGTTTAATAAAGTATTTGGTCAATAATTCCTAAAATTGAAAGTGAATTTTTTTAAATAAATTTTTTCATCTATATTAAAAATTAGAATTTAAATTGATAAGAGATAATTTTTTTTGTGAATTATTCTTTAATGTCAAAAAAAATCCATCAATTTTGTATAATATTATTAAAATCATAACTGATTGTTTTAATGATAAGAACATAACACAAAAAAACCTAACTGAAAAATTAAGATAAAATAAAATTTTAATTAATGAACTTAAATTTATGACTTAGAATCTTTAAGTTATTATTATTGATATTTATTTTAATGATAAATTTATTGAAAAAATACCTACTATAACATGCAGATCAAAAATAACTTTCTTTCTAGCGGATAGGAATGATGGTACATTTATAAGCACTTTTTGGTATTAACGTCAACAATTAGTATTAGATTATTGAAAAAAAAAGGCCTAAATACCTATTGCTCCCCTAAATTATGGTGACTCGGACAGTTTGCCCGCTGAACTATAAAATGGATCAATTCAAACCCTGAACTATGGTAACTTGGACAGTTTGCCCCTTGAACTATAAAGTGGATCAATTTAAACCCTAAACTTTGATGAGTGGAGCAATTCGAACCCTGAAATTTGATGAATCTGTCATTTTAGTCTCTTAACTCAGCCTAATTCTCACGTCATCCATCTTTAACAGAGCAGCTGCTGCCGCTGCCCTCTCCTCCACCCGATCTCTGCCTTCCACAACCTTTCTGGCTTCTGCTTCACTTTCCTCTTCTTCTATCTCTGACACTGAAGCAGCATCCTCCACAACCGAAGTAGCGCTGTCAAAGGCTACTTCGGTTGTGGAGGATGCTGCTTCAGTGTCAGAGATAGGAGAAGAGGAAAGTGAAGCAGAAGCCAGAAAGGTTGTGGAAGGCAGAGATCCGGCGGAAGAGGGGGCGGTGGCGACAGTTGCTCTATTAAAGATAGATGACGTGAGAATTAGGCTAAGTCAAGGGACTAAAATGATCGATTCATCAAAGTTCAGGGTTCGAATTGATCCACTTTATAGTTCAGGGGGTAAACTGTCCGAGTCACCATAGTTCAGGGTTCGAATTGCCCCACTCATCAAAGTTTAGGGTTTGAATTGATCCATTTTATAGTTCAGGGGGCAAACTGTCCGAGTCACCATAGTTCAGGGGAGCAATAGGTATTTAGGCAAAAAAAACTATTCAATGGTAACTTTTAGTTTAAGCTTCAGTGATTTTATCTCTACTATTGAATAAATTATATAAAACTCTAATACAAATCACAAAAGTTGTTCCCAAACAAATACCATAATTGATTATATTAATTATTGTGAAAAGAACAATAATTATTTCTAAATGAACAACAATTGTTAGTAAATGAAGAACAATTATTCTAGAATAACAATTGATATGCATGGAACAACATTTATGGTGTAAAAAAATAGTACTCTTTCTGTCCCAATTTAGATGAAACGTATTTCTTTTTTTGATTTCCCAAAAAAGTTGAAACATTTTTTTCTTTTGGAAAATTTTAAACAATTAATTTACCTTTTTACCCCTATTTAAACTTTCACCACACAAAATTCAATAAAGAATCTTTTTTTCATCTTCACTCAATTTCTCACTGCACAAAACTCAAAAAAAGAATTTTTTTAATCATTATTTAAATTCTTACTACATAAAATCCAAAAAGAAAAATTAGTTCCCTGGGTAAAATTGAAAAAAATGACATAAATTATATACACCTTAATCTCCGTGTTCGAAGAAACATTTCATCTATTTTGGGATGAAGGGAGTAATTAGTATGTAGCAAGACAATAGTGGGAGAACTTAGAGAACAAATTTTGTTTGCTTATATATAAAAATATGCATTTGTTCATTTAGTCAATATTACTAATCATTTTATCTAACTATGTTATTCATTTAGTTGATATCGTTATTCCAACTTAAGATTATTATTCTTTTAGATATTGTTGTTTATTCACTATTATTGTTCATTTGGTTGATGTTGTTCATTTTCATCAAGAATGTTGTTAATTAAGTTGATTTTGTATTCCATACACAATTCATCAAATTTACCTGATAATGTTGTTGTTTAAGTCAATATTGTTGTTACATACGTAATTGTTTTTCATTATACAAATATTGATGTTCATTTGATCGAGTTTGTTGTTCCATTTAAACTCTTGTGTTTAATTGATATTGGCATCCCTTTTTAGTTGATAATGGTATTTCTTTAGTTAAGCTTGTTGTTCAATTTTCTACATTAAAAAAAATAACAGTGAAATTCAAATCCCACAAAAAAATATCTAAAGATACATAAAAATAACAAATCAGATCAAAGCACAAATTACAACCCAGATTTATATGAAAGAAGCAAAAACCAAAACAAACATGAATAATGAGCCTAAATATAAGCAAAAGAAGCAATAACCCATAGCCTTGGTTGATAAGGGATATGAAGGTATTAGTGCTTAATTTAAATTATAGGATAAATGAAAAATCCTAAAACTAACCAAATCTTATGAACAAGATGAGCAACAAAACATACACAGATTATGCCAAAATTATCATTAATAAGAATGCCAACAGGTTGGGTTTTAGAGGGGTAAAGTGATTCCCAAACCCTACTAGTAATATAAAAACTCTACCCAAACCCTCATCATACAGACAATGGGTAGGATTTTGTCTAAACCCTCCCTGAGTTAGGACGGATAGGGTCAAGTATTGTACACGCAATACCTGTACAAGTGATCACAATATATAAAATTGAAACTAAAGAAAACGTAACATACTTGAATATACAACATAACTAAAAACAAAATACTCTAGTCATACGATTGTGAATTTTATGATTTATTAGGTTAGAATTATATTATATATTTGGGTTGTATGGGATTAGAATTTGGTATGTATATATAATATTGTAATATGTTGGATACTTATATGCTATGTATAATATGCAGAAATGGTACAGGCCATATTGAGGAAGGGTAGAACCCTAAACCTGTACCATCCCCATACCCAGTGGGTACAAAAACCAAAAAATACTCGAACCTGACCCAAATCTATTGAATTGAAAAAAAGAAAAAATTACCCATCAAATAGGGTAGGGTGGGGTAATGGTACAAATTGACATCCCTAATCATTAATCATTTAAAATTCAAGTGAAAAAATAAGCAAAAATAGCTCAAAATTGAAATTATGCCTTGAAATCATCTCCACTTTTCTTTTAACCATCTTTGCTGCTATCGAGTCAATTCACCTCAGTAAAGAAGTCTGAGTGTGATGTTTAGATAACCACCAATTGCAACCATTGTAACAACCTATTCGAAAGCAGGATATGAAGGAAAAAGAAAAACAAATTTGGAACAAGAGCTCACATTCCTATGAGAACTGACCACTAAAAATGAAGAAAGAATAATCTTAATATCAAATCATCCATGCGAACAACTTTAACGCACGAAAATTGCATTATCCGGGAGTTGTTGTCCAAGGAACCTCATTCATCATCCTAAATCATGGGGGGTGTGTGGATCAAAGGCACATAATTAAGAGTAAGAATTAGAAAGGGATTATGGAGGCGGGGGCTAAGTTTGACGATAGTTCAAAATTGAAAAGGAATCAAATGTTTGGTGAGAGGATAAAACGTTGAATGACATAATTGTAAATAAATTCAAATTAGGGTGCAACCCATGTGATGTGTACCAGATAATGAAAACCATCCATTAGGTGTACATATACCAAGTAACACCATTAGTGTTACTAATAGTTCACATCTGTTAACTAGATTTCAAATCAGGAGAGAATTGCAAAGAATCAATGATACAATAATTCAGGAATTTACCTAATTCAGATTTGTTTCCATACAAACACCTTACATGCCTATCTAATAGTTTCACTACCTTAATCCTCTCCCAAACCTTCTGTGTATTCTTGTGTTTCTTTTGGTTTTTTCCGCCTAGGTTTGGTCAATTCTCATTCCAAATTTACCCATGGATGCTTTATGCTTTGATGCTTTTCTATCTTAAGAACTATCGAAGCTCCCTACTGCTAGCACTGCTGCTGGAAGCCACTTTTGTGTTGATGGTATCAAGCATTTTCTCTGCCACTTTTGTTCTTCATAGTATTTTATGATTTTTAGTTTGTGATTTACATTAGTGCTTCCTTTCCATTTGTTGCCTTTTGGGGGAGATTTTTTTGGTTTTCTGTTATAGGCAGTGAGCAATTTTGGGGGATTCGAGTGTTTTTGAGAGATTTCATCTTTTGTTATGGTATCAAACCCAGGAATCTGATGCTAGTCTCACCGTTCAAGAAAAAAACCTCGAATGCATTCCTTTTATGAAACAAGTATGTAATTTAATGGATTTGGTTTTTTAATTGAGAAATAAGAAGGTTTGTAAAGAATTTGTTTGAAATTTGAAATTTATAATTCTGGATTGAAGTTTTATATGTATAATTAGGATTTTATTATATATGTTTATGGAGTTTATATGCATGCTTTTATATAGATATGTACGTACGTACGTATGTATGTACACACACAACTTTTGAATTTTATATGTATGTTTCTAAGTTTATATGTATGTATGTATGTACATACACACAGAAATTTTGAGTTTTATATGTATGTTGGCAAAAAATGTGTAACAGCGTGTTTTTAGGAGTCACCACCAATTAGTTTCATCTAGGTTGATTGGATACCTATTATGATTTATGAGAAATTCTAAAATCGTGAATCGGTTACATTAAAATAACCTTATTATAGCACCAAAAAATTGGTACAATTGGGGTTTGATTTTATCCTTTTCCTAAATTTGTTTCCTTGCCTAATCATTAGTAAAAATAATTTTTATGAATTTTATTTAGTTATGTTTAATTTTAATTTAATTCCAAACCATGAATCTTATTAGACCATCCGAATATGGAATATTAAATGTCCTTGAAATCTCAAAACTTTACTAAATCTACCAAAAATTTGAAATGAACATTTTGTTCAAAGTCGTGACTCTTATTATACTAATCAGATTTAAACAAATAATTTGCCTCAAGATATTATCAAATCCACCAAGAATAGATTTTTGAAAGTTTATTATGTATTTTTAACTTTAAGATGCATTTCGGGATAAAAATTAAACTATTTTGAAAAATAAACAAATAAGAGACAAATAAATACCCTACATTGTACCACTATGCAAATTTAATAGCTAAGTTTAACACAAGGCCAAACAAACAAATAAACAAAGAACAATAAAAAACTTGCCGTCAGTAACCAATCTGCAAAAGAAAAAAGTGTTAGCGGTCTGGATGAATGACATAAAAAGGCCAGAAACTAAACAGGAGTTATGCCAAAAGTAAATTGATTGACTAGGTGGGTTGGGATCGAATCTGGCAGGTTGCGATCGAGATTTGCTTTAATTCAACCGACAACAGTGTCTTCGAGGCGATTGGAGGACTGGGCTTTAGTCCCAGCAGTAACAGCGACCTCCAGCTTGGCGACAGAGCGAGCGACATGTGGAACGGCGGCGGAGGATGGTTTTGGTGAACGGTTGGAGCGACGGGCACAGCACGGTTTTTCTTCGATTCAGCGAGTATGGCGGCGGACGTCTGGGAAATATGGCAAATGGCTTACGGTGGACTCCTGGAAAAGGCGGTATTGTACTGTAGGCGACTGTTGGTGGTGACATCCGAAGGCTGGAGGTATCGAGCAACAGCAAGGACGGTACCCAATGGTAGTGGCGGACTAGGGCAAAAGCTTAGGGTTTTGGGATATGAGGGCCGAATGATGAAGGTCCTAACTTGCAGTTTCCCCTTTTCTTAAAATGCTTAGGGTTTTTGTCAAACTTTCAGCCTTTTTTGCCTTTGTTTTCTCTCAAATAGTGACTCATATTTATAACAGGGGAGGCATAGACGTGATTAACAAGCATATTTGATCCTAAGCTTTACCAAGAATTGAATTTTTAGAGGCTTAAATCTCCTAAAATATAATATGGTCTAAATTCTAATCTAAGTCCACAAAAACTCTTAAGTTATTGACCTAACCCAGATTTTTGACGAGATTTCAATTCAACCTAAATTGTTCAAGATTTATCAAATTAGCCTAAAACTTTATAAAATTCTCAGATTTTCCTAGAACATTATAAATTTGCAAGATTTACCTAAAATTCTCTAGAATTGACAAATTTACCCTAAAGTTTCAAACTTTGCCTATAACGCCTAAAAACCTTCAATTCATACCTAAACCATCCCTCTTTTCCTAAACTAATCCCAAAAAAACTCTAAGACCCAAAATTGATACCTAAACTATATTAATTCCTATTTTGACTTTAAACAACCATTCTAAATTTTCAAAGATGTATAGCACGAGCAACGATGTAACCTAAATATGACCAGGCCAACAAACTATGTAAACCCTAAAATGATGAAAATCACCCAAATGTCTCATCAATTGACAAATTGCCCCCACAAACAAAAATGCACATAAATTAATATTTTAAACCTAAAACTAAACAAAAATTAGAGTCCAGACAAAATATGGGCGTCAACAAGGAACAATTTTGTCATTAAAATATAGGTGGGGAGTAATTTTGCTAGTAAAATATTTTTTTCAAATAAACTCACCACTAACATTTTTGAAATGGGAATATTTATCACTATTGTTAGTGACATATCAAGACATGCTAATAAAGTCATGATGTAACAGTGTTTTGT
The DNA here is from genome assembly GCA_005392925.1 of Aquilaria sinensis. Taxonomy (NCBI): domain Eukaryota; kingdom Viridiplantae; phylum Streptophyta; class Magnoliopsida; order Malvales; family Thymelaeaceae; genus Aquilaria; species Aquilaria sinensis. The sequence goes on along the minus strand of SMDT01002958.1, from coordinate 800,718 downwards.
TGACATAAAGCCAACATTGAGGCACAGATGGAAATGGTAAAAATGAAAAATTATTGTATAGTCACTCAAGTTGTTTTTCTTTTATATTTTTCATCTTAATCTTTCATCTCCAACACTAAATCCACCATATCCAACTTGTTTTCTCAACTTGCTAAAAATAGAAGGCCAGAAAAGTGCATCGACGAATTTTTCTACCATGATTTTCTTTCAACTCACTCACACAACCAGGGCAATCTCAGCCCCTGCCTCAACCTTAACTATAGCAACCTAAACCTATGGATTTGCTCTTCCTCAGTAGTGATAATTACTGGGTAATTGTTGCTTGTCAGCCGCAATTGTTGGGCAATTGATATGTGTTATGTTTCAGCACAATTTGTCACCATTGGACAACGCACCACTTCTTTTGTTTTTCCTAGATATTGCCACTGTCATTGGTGTCAAAACTTGATGGGAAATATACCCATTTTGAACATATTTATGGTAATATTGCCCGTTTTGAAAACATTGATGGGAAATATGCCACCTATTTGTTGACATGGTTGGCGGAATATCTAACTCACCCCCACCCTGGCGGAATATGCTTTATGATAGCATAATATTCCTATCATTAACTGCCATATTGATAAATATCCTTTTATTCCAAAATATTAATGGTAAATATTCCCATTTCAAAAACCTTAATGGTAAATTTCTGAAAAAAAAACTTGAATGACAAAATTACTTTATATCATATACTTTAATGGCAAAATTTTCCCTTTTGCCTGTGTATGTTTCTAGGTTTGTAAAAAACACACATGCGCACATGTGTGTGTGTGTGTGCGCGCGCGCGCGCTTTTGAATGTTATATATATGCTTATGGACTTTTTGTAGAGAACACATATACAATAATTGTACCAACAAATGAGGGCAAAAACTAGGATACTATTGTATGAATTTGGTTTGTTATATTATGAAATATATATATATATATATGTATATGTATATATATGTATGTATGTATTAAACTGTTTTTTCTTTGTAGTTTTGAGTTTTGGTAGTATATGAAACTGGGGTGGCAATGTATAACTGTGGAGTTTTTGGAAGTATAAAATCCAATGTATGAATCTGGGTTGCTATTATATGGAATTGATTATTTTTGTATGACACTAAGTTGTTATTGTATGAACACACACACATACACACGTACATATATACATGCATACATACCCTAAAAATGTCAACAAAAAAAAAATACCCTACCTGACCTTGTCCTATCCAAACCTAACCATACCCACAAATTCATGAGGATGGTATGGGTTTAACTAATCCTATGTGACCATACTTGCATCCTTCCTAAAGTAGTGTATTTATATCCAAAATATGAATCTATTTCAAAATAAGATTATAATTTAACATAAATTATCATATATTGCTTTAGTTTATGATTTTTTAGATATTAATTAATCATAAATAAACACATTATTTTGAAATTATATGTAAATACATAAAAAAAAAAAGGTCTAAAAAATCTAATATATGTTTCAAAATAGGTTGGTGGGTAGTAATCGCCTACCTACGGGGTGAGTACTACTCAAACCCGATTACTCGTGGGGAGGGTTTTAGATTAGTATACTTAGTCTAAATCCGACCTGTTGACATCTCTAATGTATACACGTGTGTGTGTGTGTGTGTGTGTGTGTGTGTGTAAACCTGTATTACTATTATATGAAACTGGGTTGCTATTAAATCCGACCTGTTGACATCTCTAATGTATACACATGTGTGTGTGTAAACCTGTATTACTATTATATGAAACTGGGTTCCTATTGTATAATTTGGGTTCCTACTATATGAAATTGGATTTATATATTTATAAAACTATGTTTATATTATACTTGTTTTGAGTTTTGGTAGTGTATGAAACTATAAATTAAATGCATGAAACTATAAATTATTGTATGAAGTATTTGCATTGAACTGAGTTTTTTTTTTAAATATAGTGTATATATACAACAATAAAACTTGAGGACACAACAAACATGTCAATTGGTAGGAAAACTGAACATAAACACAATATATAGCTGCAATTGAGACCTTATCATACGAAATAATGAAATTAAGTTTCAATTGTATGAAACTTGTAACATATTATAGGAAACTAAGTTTGTATTATATACATGTGGGAAATGAGAGGTTGAAGTACAAAACTAGGTTTCATGTTATATTATATTGAAATATTGATATAGGAAATAAGATATATATTGAATAAAATGGTTTCTCATTGAATGAAATTGAGTTCATAATATATAAGAATGAATTTTTTTATATGAATTTAATTTTTCACATAAAGTTTAGCAAAAACTCTTATAATATGAAACTGAATTCTTAATATATTAAATTGATAACCTATTATATGAAACTGATATTCAAATATATGGAATTCTCTAAACACACTTGTTTTTGTAGAAAAAAAATTACCGAATAATATTTTTTAATAATTACCATATTTATCATATTATCTTTATTTTTTTTTTCTTAAGAATATTTCTTCCAATGGATTCAAATTCAAATTCTCTAATGAAAAAATTATCTTTGATATTTTCCTTTTAAAATTCCTTTAATCTTACTTAACTTAATTAACTTATATTTACTTAAAAATGGAGAGCCATTAATTTTAACAGTTTTAATTAATTGGTGAATATCGGTGCATTTCAGATTTTTTTAATTCTATTAAGGCCAAAATATCTCTTCATGAACTTGACTGACAATGCTCCTTACCCCTTGAACTTCAAGTTGGGCCAACTAAGCACTTGAACTTATCTAAGTGGGTCAGTCAACCCCTTTGATTGAGTCATGTCTATCACATGACTAATGTTGTTTGCCCCCATTTGATAGCCTTGTTCGCCCATTTTGCCTCACTGCAACTCTTTCGTCCATCTCGTTTACCACCATTGCAATCCCATTAACTATTACTACCCTCAATCACCATCGAGTTTCCCCTATAAATCTTCCACTTCTCTCTGTTCTCCAGCTCTAGCTTGATCATCGGCACCACCGATTTGGTCGCTATCTTCTTTGCACTTTCATTGCTAAAGCACGCTGATAGCCGAAGGGCTATCGCCTCTTTCACTACATACTTCCTGCCAAAAGCGTGGTCGGGAAACCTGGCGTCATCCGAATGAAACGCTAACACTAACCTCGGAAGGGGCGAAGCCAAACGCCTCAAACTCAAGATTTCGGCTAGAACGTCAGGAATTTCAAAGATGTTGCCGGCTCCCCCGGGAGACCAAACAGATCGTCTTCGGGGATAAAGAACCAGCTATTGCAAGCAGGAGAGACTCTCCCCGAAGGCGGAACCCCCGAACCAGGGAAATCCCCGAACTACGGGCATAATTCCCAAAGAAGGGCATCCGTACCAAAGGACAGCCTCGCCCAGAGGACCTTGGGAGTACGGCATGAGCATTTAAGGAACCTCTGACATGTCGCCCACAGGCGTTACACGCCGCCTCAAACGGCGGTCTGACGCGCCAACGCCGTTCAAGTCTTGTCACAACCTGTCTCAGTCCAAGACTCAAGGGGCCTATAAACGGCTACTTGTCCCCTACGCCCGAAGGTACAGAAAGCATCCGACCGAACACGTGTCATGATCTAAACGGGCTGGGCATTCCTATAAATACCAGGAAACAGGCCATGGCAAATGATCGGACCCTCTCTCCCTGAGAAAACACAAGCAGGCAAGGCCTTCTAACCCCTTAGTGCTATTCCTCTATCTCCCCTCAGGACACTGACTTGGGCGTCGGAGGCTCCTTCCCGGAAAAATACTCCGGAGACCTCCTAACCCTTTTTTCTGAGCGTTTCAGGCACGCTCCTCTGGGAAACCTTTACTCCTGACGTTCTTCCCTTCAGGAAGTCCCTCCCAAAGTCATAATGTCACCCAACAAAGATGCTACTGGGCATCACACGCCCTGTATAGCCTTACACCCACCACCCGTTTCAGCTTCCTTGTAGAGCCTTCCTCGTGAACCTTACCAGGATCGACTCCTACAGCTCCAGAAGTAGGCACTAGTCACGGGTTCATCGTGCCCGACTTTGTCCCACTTAATCCATCTTAGTCGATTCTCATGAACGAGTTGTTCAGCACTACTGCTTAGCCAAAGATCCTCACCGATTTCATGCTAAATGTAGTATTCCTCTACTAGTAGTATGTTTTCAATTGGAAAGGGGACAAGAGGCATCCATGTCGGGGATATGGATATAATAGCATAGGCCATTAAGCAGATCAAAATGGCGTCAGCCGCCTTCACTTAAGGTGGAAGGCACATGGAAATGGTTTTGTCGATCTTGAAGGCAAAGGCAAGCTGGACCGTCAAGCCCACCGGTCCGGATCCAAGGGCCATGACGCTTTGCGCATTGGCAATGGTCTCTTCATGTACTACGACGAGTAGGAGAACAGGCTTGAAGCTTCACCAGTGAAGGAAAGGCTACAAGAACCATGGCGTCTTTTTTTATACCAATGGACAAGAAAAACAGAGTTGAGAGGTGCGGCAAAATGGGTGAATGTGGTTAGGAAACAAGGATGAACAGCATTAGTCGCGTGATGGGCATTGGTCAATCAAAAAGATTAACTGATTCATTTAAGCAAGTTTAGTGACTGAGTTGGCTCGAGTTAAAATTTAAGGAAAAGGGTCCTGATGAGCCAAGTTCAGGGGCTGAAGAGTTATTTTGGCCTGCACTAAATGTCAGTTCCCGTCGGGAGGAAGCTACGATCTGGTTCAACTGGTTTGTCCCGAAAAACCTTCCAAATGAAAGTGGTGAGCTTCGTAAATCCAATTCGATTTAAGGGCCCAAGCTCAGTAATTCCTTCTCCTTCAACCTTCTACTTGCATTTCCGACCACCCTCTCGGGAAAATGGAAGTTTTTCCGACTGCTTTAACCGGAAATGTCGATACTTTCCCGCTACCATTAGCTTCTTCCGCGCCAAAGCTTCGCTATCATCCGATTCACCGAGTTATGGCGGGTGGGACGAAATCGAGCTTGCTGTCGACACGCCGAAGTTGGGTGAGTCAAGCCAGCTGCGTCATTTTCTCGTTTCTGTCGGGATTGACGATAAGTCGCACGTCTTTATCTTTCTCTTGGGTCTGATTTGTGCTTTGGCCATTTATAGGGTTAGAGTTTCGAAGATTATTGTTTTTCCAGCTGCAGTTTTGGTTTTTGCCGTTGGATTTTCTTTTGGGTTTGTTCGAGGAGGGAGTTTTAGTGATGGGAGCTCTAGTGAGAGGAAGAAAAAAGAGGAACTTGTTCGGGTTTACAGTGATAGATTAAAGACTTTGGTGGGTTTTTTTGATGATTTTGATGTTAAGTTGTGTCTTTTGAAGAATAATATAAAGAGAGCTATTGAATCTAATAAAATTACAGCGGATGAGTTGGAGAACTTTATAAATGTAGTGGACTCAGTGAGGTTGAGTGCCTCTAATGCAAGAGATATTCTTGTGGTTTCTGGGGATGGGACAGGTAATTCGAATAGGGAGACCCAGAAATCATCAAGTAGGAGGAAAGATACAGTGGAAGGTGGGCCCGAGTTGTTGCAGTTTATTGAAAGTTTGTTTGGAAAGAGGATTGTTGGTTCAAAGGCTACTCAAGCAAATGATGCTACTAAGAGGGAGAGTTTGGAGACCGAGTTACATAACCAAACTCAATTTGATTCCTCCAGGCCTGCTGTTGAAGACAGAAATTATGCTCCAGTAAATAAAAGTGAAGGGAATGCAGATCCAGGTCTCAGTCAAGATACCTTGGATAGTTATGGTTTGAACCTAGAAGATTATAGAAAATTAGATATGGGTTTGGAAAGTAGAAAAGTTGAGTGGGCTGTAAATACAGTAGGGAGAAGTGCCAAGAGATATGCAAACAGAAATGATCACAGTTCTCGGAACAACCTCCTGCAGCCTATGTATAAGGATTTGAATAATGGAAGGGAGAACATGAGATGGGAATCTGAAAGGAATATGGGTGATCCTCTGGATCTACATATGGAATCTGAATCTTCCTTCACCCATAAGCAGATTTTTAGAAAATCTAGTGTCTCTTGCAGATCTTTTCACGATTGGGCAAAGAGTCAGAGGGAGCCATGTGGAGAGAGGATTGATTTTGATGATGATTCCTCTCTGGCTGGTGGGTCATCTGCATCAGAGACCGAGGTTGGTTCATCTTCATCATCAAAGTTTGTGGAGGATGTAGTTTTTGATAAATATTTGACTGAAGCTAATGCTCTGCTGAAAGATGCTAAAGGGTGTGTGAAAGGTAGGTGTGACGAGGAGCATGCTGAGATCATCTTGGACAGGTCTGCCCTGTTACTTTCCAAGGCCGTTGCTATGAAACCTATGAGTCTTCTGGCTGTTGGTCAGTTGGGCAACACATATCTTCTTCATGGAGAACTTAAGCTATACAGCAGTCGTGAGCTGAGAAGTCTACTTTCATCAAATAACTTGATAGGTCTTGAGGGTCAGGGAAAAGTATTCAGGGGGTTGGACAATAACTCCTTGTGTAAAGATGAGCTTGCATCTGTCCTTGTTAACGTGTGTGAAGAGTGCGAAGAACTCCTTGTAAATGCTGGCAGAAAATATCGGAGGGCATTATCAATTGATGGAAATGATGTGAGATCCCTATACAACTGGGGACTTGCTCTCTCTTTCCGAGCACAACTTATTGCTGATATTGGCCCGGTAAATTACTGCTTTTTCTTGTTCTTTTAGTGCATTTTTAGGTTTCCTTGTTTCTATGTGTAAGTCTTACTTGAAATTTGCTGGCTCAGCTTGGTTTGAGTTATCAACATGAGAAGATTACATTGTGCCTGCCATGAACCAGATCCTTCCTAAATGAAATTATTGCCATTGGTACCATTTGCGGTCCCTCAACCTTTTGCTTCTTTGTCGTTGAATCCACACCAAATCTGATACCTATTCACTCTTTAGAAAAAGGGGAAATAGCTATATATTTTTCCTTGTCTTCTGAAGACAGAATCTTTCCCAGTTTTGCTCTTCATAAAGAAAAGCAAGTCATACTGACACCCCTTTTATGAATTGGGATAATGACACCCAGTTGCATCACACCCTTACCATCTGCTGATCACACACATATACACAGAGCTCCTCCTTGTTATGCAGAAACCGGGTTTTCCTGGATATTGCTCTAGACCAGACTATGCTAATCTGGCCAATTTAACTTTATCAAGCACTTGCATGTTTCATGTTTTAATTTCGTTTTGTGCATGCTTCAGGAGGCAGCTTTTGATGCTGACAAATTATTCTTGGCTGCAATAGATAAATTTGATGCTATGATGTCTAAAAGCAACGAGTATGCCCCTGATGGTAAGTGATTTCGTTTTAAAAAAAAAAAAAAAAATTCGGTTATTGATTGTAAGCAATATTTATTTGTCTTTAACACTACCGATCTACCCATTCAGCCTTAGTTCAAGATTAGGTGGGATATGTTGAATGAAATCTTGTTTCTCCATTCAGGCCAATTTGAGATATTCTCCTCCAATTGTTCTGTTGGACCTAGGCTTTATATAATTTTTCTTTACATGTGGAGTTGTTAGGTTAAGTTGAGGTTAAGATGTGAATTAAAATGTGAGGGAATATCTTCTAGTTGCAGTGAAACACAGCATCTGCAATCGTTATGGCAAGTAAGACATAGGTGATGCCCTTTTACTTGCTTAAAATACAGGTGGAACCTGGTACTCCATCTTGCATGGCCAATAGAATTTTCCTGTTTTCTGACTTACTTGAGTGGCCGTACACAGTCTCCACGTGTTTATGCTGAACAGAATGTTTAGGATTTGATTGATATCCAATTTCATTTGCAAAGCCAAATTAGGATGATGCATAAGCTAAACATCTTCTTTCTCCATTTCCTTTTCGTTTATTTACTTTTCTGCTCAATCATCAAACATGTATGGAGTGCAGCTCTGTTCAGATGGGCTGTGACGTTGCAGCAAAGATCTCGCTTAAGGCCACGTCACAGTAAAGAGAAGGTGAAACTCCTTCACCAGGCAAAAAGGCTGTATGAAGATGCACTTCATATGGACTTGGAAAATGTTCAAGTAAGAGATGCCCTGTCATCTTGCATATCTGAGCTTAATTATAAATATTTCCAGCCATCATGATGATGGTATGGTAGAGGATAGATCTTTAGTTCTCCTTCTTGTTGTCATGACATAGAAACTCTTCGGGAGTCCACCCTCTCTTTTCTTGCATCCTCCCATTTTTCATTTTTCGGTTTCACACAAATACTGTCTCTCTCTCTCTTTGTTTTTTTCCCGTTCTTCTTCCTTTTTTTTGGGCAAGCTCCGTTACATGTAAGACTAGTTGCTCATGCAATTTGTATGTGACAAATAAAAATTCCTACTGTGTATAATAAGAGAGAGAAACATTTTTTGTCCATTATTTCTCTGTTGCTTGTACTTCTTCTGCTTCTTCTGTAAAAATTATGAATTGTGACACAGAAGTATTCTCCAGGGAATAAATAGCATAATTACAATGAGTTTTACACAATAAGAATGGTACATTTGGAATAGGATGTATAGACATGAAAAGATGGCACATGGTTTGACACAAAATTCGGAAGGTAACTCACAGGTTATGCAAATGTCTGGGCTTTAGAAAAGTTTCGTGGTTGCTCACGATAGCTGTGAACTTGGGTCCAAAGAGATGTGTAACTCTAAGAGAGATTTATTGAAATTGCTCACATAACCAAACACTTTATCTCAAGCTCCAATTGTTACCTGCAAGTGCATGACTGTTACCCTTAATCTCAGGCTATGATTCAACCTTTCATGAAGACATAAATCCTTATCCACCTAATCCTTAAATGAGCTATTTCTACTTCTATTCTCTCAACTTGTAACTTGTAATGTATTCTGAGTGTAACAAAAAGAAAAGTTGCAACGCCAATTTCATGGGTTCGATGAAAGTTTTGAAAGTTGAAATTAAGTCATAAATCTTCAAATAGGCTGCTTGAAGGCTGAGTTCTTCCAGTGACGTGCGTCTATCGTTCTAGAGACAATTAATAACTTGCATGTGTTGTGCACACAAAAACGGGTAGAAAGATTGTCAAATGATATCATGATTTCATATTATCAGAACAACCTAAGATCATCTCCAACAATTTTCTCATTTTATAAATTTGTTCTATTTTAAGGATTATTGAGCTCCATTTTTTTTTTATTTCAACAGCTTCTTCATCTTATTCTCTAAAATAAGAAAGAAGATCAAAGAGAATATCTCATTTCTTATATTTACATAAATGCTAAAAGTTTTGTGGAATTAAAAAACAATAATTTTTTTTTTCACGTTTTTCTTATTCGTCTTATTTTTTGTTCTTTTGGCCTGTGAGATTTTGTTACTCCTGATTATTCATTCAAGTAGCATAATTTTCTCAGACTTCGTTGGAGCAATTACTTCGTACTAAAGCAAAAAGTTAATAATCAGTAAAACAATTTCTATACAATGATGGTGGATGTAAGGGACCCAAGCTTATGGGCCATTTATATAATAAGTAAAACAATTTATATACAATTTAATATAAAATATTTAATTATTGTAATACTTAAACTAGTTATTAATTTGAACTTGCCTTAAATGCATAATATTTAATTTCTATATAGTAAATGCAAGATTTTACAAAATGGAAAGCTGTTAAAGTTTGAGCGAAAAAATTATGGAGATTTTAATTTTTGCTTCCCTATTTTGTAAAAATTATAAAGAAACTGTTGGAAATGTTCTAAAGTTGGCTCACTCCCTATTTGGTATTTCTCGGTTTTGTCCAATGAATCTATCTATTGCACACCCAATTAATTTTAACTTAAGTCAATTGACTTTAAAATGACTTATTTTTATTATTATATTGTTTTCACCTGAAATTAATTTTAATTAAAAACTAATATTATGTAGATGTAATAATTCATTGAAAATATTATTTTTGTAATCTTACTAAATTTTTATAAATTTTTCTAATTTAACTCACTAAAAAAAGAAAAATTCATAAAAATTTAAAAATATCATGAAAATTTACTTTCAAATGGGTTATTATATTTACATAATATTTACTTTCAAACCAAATTAGTTTTAAGCAAAAAAGGTATAAAAATAAAAATAAGTTAGTTGACTTAAGTTAAAGCGAATTGACAAGTATTTGAGATAATCATCATATTCATGTTAACAGATTTTTATTACAAACATGTTATTCATTAAACTAATATCAACTGGTTCAAGTTGTTAAGGCTAAGTTCTTTGACCTAGTTTTTTGAATTGAGTCCATAACACTAGTTGAAATCAATGATTTTTTACAACAATTATATCTATGAATGTGCAAAATGAACCAAAGAAGCCATAAGCCTATGGGTTTACCTTAATGGGCCTAGACTTTGGACAAGACCATGTTTTGCTTCTAGCTCCAAACAATTGAAGTGTTAAGGCATCAAAGGTCATAAAGCACAAAGGTGGGGTGAATGGCAAATTTGCAACTCAGGTTTCCATGATGTGGCTATTTTTGTGATCTTTGTTTGTTTGTTTGTTTTTTTTAGTGCAAATCTATTATTGATGTTATTGTGCGAGCAAATTTGCTATCGAGGTTGTAAAATGAAAATAAAATAGATATCAAGGATCCAAAAGTATGAATGTTCTCTTCAATGTGTGAATGTTCTATGCCACACCATTACCATTTTGGCAACCAAAACTCTTTACCTAGTTTTGAAATTTTATCCTTAACCCATAGCTACCATCACCTTGCAGACATACTATTTTAGTCATTGTTCCTCACTAAGTTAAGTGGCATGCTACTGAGCTATTTTAGCAATGCGTCATTTACAGTATCTTGATCTATAGTGCCTTAAGTCTTCTTTGATGTCAGGTATTGACTTTTGAACAATTAGTAATAATTGTTTGAGCATTGAATAGCAATCTTTTGATTAAATTAAAGAGGGAGTAAACTCACAACTAGATGCCCTTCAACATGGATTGAGACAGGGCAATAAAACTGATGAACAAGTTTAGAATTATAGTACTCGTAGGTTGAACATGATAAAGAAGGGGGCAAGAGTGAATTGTTTAAAATTTAGGGGCATTAGTTATAGGGAAATAAATCTTATAACCAAAATTGGGAATTTCCCATTTTTCATTGACAGTTTTCATGGCAAGTGACAAATTTGCTTCCACAACATAACATTAGTGATGAGTTTGTATAAAATAAATAATGATAGTGAAACTACCCCAGCAAGCAAATATAAGCGGCAAATGTAAGTATGGTAGAAATGGGTCATTGTGGAAGGTTAACATTGAAAATAACCAAACCCAATTTGCAATAATTTTGTCTTTGGGAGACAACTACTTGAGCCTCATCTATGTTGGATTATTGGTGACGGGAAGATTGCAAGCATCCACCAGGATTATTGTCTCCTAGGGTTCTCTCCACTTAGACTTCAAGACTGTATGTAGGACAACCTAGAAAATTTGCTGTTAAAGAAGGTTGCTGATTTACTTCAACTGGATTCCAAGGATTGGAATACTACGGTGCTTAACTTTCTTTTTCTTTTTTTTTTGTTGTAGATATTACTTAAATCATCATGCATAGTACTTGAAAAAGTGTCTCGGGCAATGATTCGCTAGTTTGGGAAAGGGCTAAAGATGAGATTTATACTACAAATAATAAATAGGCTTTCTCTCAACTTAGTAATACTTCCCAAAATGGTTTAGACCTTCCTGCTCAATTGTTCTTTGATTGCCTTAAGAAAATGCGGGCTAAGAACATTTCCTCCAAATTCAAAACTTTTATTTGGAAATGTGTACAGGGGAGATCTGCTGGTTACAAGGGATCCGATGATAGAAGCTGGTTCCAATGCTACTACTTACAGACTCTAAGGAGCTCTATGCACAATGGATGGGAGGAACCAAAGAAGATCAAGACATCAAGATGAGGGGAAAGGTTGGTGGATATGATCAAGAAGGGAGAGGAGCAAGAAATGTCAGAGTTTGAAAAAGTGTCTTTTCTGGTCAAAGGTAATATGGGTTTTAGTGGGAAGAAGAAGAAATTGGTTGAAGGTAATCTAGGTCATGGGTGAATGGTTGACAGAAAAAGGTACATAATTGTTATTATTTTTAGTTTGGGAACTGTGAGCATCAAGGAATATAGTTTGGAAAGAAATTGTGTAATTTACCTAGAAAAATGAAATTATGTGATTTTTACTTATATTAGTCAATTAACAGAATATGCTAAAAAATGGAATATTCTCTCCATTAGTCTTGTAAGTAGATAGTTTACTTACATTTAAAATAATAGTGTTAGATTTCACTCAATCATAAATGTTAATGATGGATTGAACTATAAAAAAAAATTATATTGGGTGATGTCCTCTATTGATAAAATTTCAGTGAGCAATTTGCTTTTTTCCTTTGATTGTATAAGTGGAGGATTTGTCTATAATAGTGTGCAGTGCATGGGCATTTACATTACAAATTTGCAATGAATATACGTTGTTATTTAAACACTAGTTGTATATGACAGCCTCTCATTTTATGCATAATAGTGTCATTTGGCCATTAAGCTTTCAAATCATCAATTTTTGCCACTCTTTCATCGACCGCAAGGTGTCATACCCCTGAACTTCCATGGCTTACAATAGAGCCAGAAATTTCTAAGGTTGCAATTTTTGGATAAACTTACTCCTAGTACTCGAAATCTTATTCATTTGTTTTGCCCCATAAGCTTTATACTGATAGTTGAGCCCTTAATTATTGCCAGAACCCAAATTCAATGCTTTGGTTCTATACTATGTGTTTCCATTTCTTGAATTGGTTATAGACAAATTTGAAAAGTTTCAATTTTTTAAAATTTTTGAAATAAATCTTTGCTTGATTTTACTTAATTGTATAAAAATTTTATTTATTGTTTTTTCTTCTTTACAAATATAATGTGTATAAGAAATTAATATATCTTCATTGATCGACTCACAACATAGCACAGTTTACAATTTATTCTATATAATTAAAAGGCTAATGCCTTTTTAGTGTTCCTAAGGTTACTGCTAGTCTGCTACCATATGTTTTTTGTTAGGCTGTGGCCATTTTTTTTTCTTCTTGACCCCGGAAAATATCCAAAAGCAAAGAATGAGTAAAATACAAAATCCTCTATTTTTGGTAATGTTATCATTTGGTCTTCAAATTTTAAAATCTGTTATTTTTGTCCCTCCATCCAATAAATAGAAATAATCTTCTAAGGCCCCAATTTTTGTTATCATTTATACCTCCAAACTTTAATAAGTTTCTACTAAGGCCCCAATTTGTGCTAAATTCCCAAACTATATTGGTCTCCACTAGTCTCTTGTCGTATGTTTTCGATTTAGTAAGTTGTTCAACAATAACCGTGAAATATTTTAATTTTTTAAATTCTTTGAGTTGATCATAACTTCAATTCTAATTTAATCATGTATACTTTTTTAATATGTTCTATATAAATATAATGAGTATGAAAAATTTGTATTTTCCTCCATCCACCCTTAACAAAAGCAGATCCATTCCCAATAAAAAAATATTTTAAAATAATTTTATATGGTTAGTCTCACCTAAAAATTTCTTAGGAAAAATGGGCAAATGTGCCACTAATGTTAGGTTGAAAGGGTGATTTTTCAATCATTGTTTTTTTTAATGCAAAACTGCCACTAACGTTGTGTGTAAGGAGCAATTTTAACACTGAAGTTGTGAAAAAAGAGCAATATAGCCACTAAGCGCCTAATGATTATTTAACGGTAGGAATATTTTGTCCAAATGAGAATATTCCATGTCACATTAGCAACACATTAGCGCGACTTCAGCGGTTGGTAAATTGAGAAAATGTTTGGATTATTCCTAAAAAACTTGGTCCTTAGCCCCTAGGTACCTAACTTTGCAAAATTGCTATTTGACCATTTTCTCCAATGGGGAATAGAAAAAATTTAAAAAAATCTTTCCTTTTATAATTTCTTCCTTCTCTTCCCTTCCCACCATACCTTTCTTCATGCTCCTACGCATATTCTTGGCCATAATTTTGATTGATTTTCATGATTGAGTAACTATTCTGAATTAAAATATGGCAACCACGGATTGTGTTGTTGGTCATAAATTTGAAATGAGTCAAAATATTGCTGCTGAATCACTGATCATTTGTATATGTGGATTTGAGTTGTTGTCCCAAGGAATGAAATGGTGAAGATAATGGTGACAATGGTAGATTTAGAAATTTAAAGGCTAGAGTGTTAAGTAGAGAAAACTTGAAATTAAAATTTATATTTTTTCCATTTCTTCCCATTTGCAACGCAAGCAAATTTGACTATCAGAGCCAAAATTACACTCAACCCTTAACATTAGTGGCAGTTTGCATAAAAAAAAATAATGATGGCAAAATAACCTTTTCAGCAAACATTAATGGCAGAATTACCCATTTTCCTTAATTTCCACGTCGAATTCCCGCGCACGTATCAATGCTTCCCACTCGATCTTCGAAGGAGCGCACGAGCTAAGGCAAACACAGTGTGCAAATTTTCTTAACCTGCGCACCCCAGAAACCGTTTTAGAGAAACACAAACGTCCAAACAACTACAGTCTTCCATTTCTCTGCCAAGTCAAATTCCTTCTTCGCGTTCCTTTTTGTTCGTTTACCTTCTCGAATCGGTGCCTTCGTGCAGCTCACATCTCTCTCACGATGCTCCGACCTTAGATTTGAGGTCGAAGGACATCTATTAGGTCAATTGGAAACCCTAAGCTCCTGCTGCTTCAGTTCTTCTTACGAGTTCCAGTGAGTCTCGCCATGTATATAAAACAGGTGATTTCCTGTGATTTGTTTTTGGAATATTACGTGTTCTTTTCCTCTGCGTTTCTTTTCTATATCTGTTTGTTTGTTTTGTTCTGCTGTTTAAGTTGTTTTTGTGAGTTCTCTTTGGTTTTTCAGGTGATTATTGAAGGTTTTAAGAGCTACAAAGAGCAGATAGCTACAGAGCCGTTCAGTCCAAAAGTAAATTGTGTCGGTAATAACGAGAATACACTGATTTATTTCCATTGGCATGTGGTTCCTGTATTTTGATAGTAATTGGATGCGCTTCAAACTGGCTGTATTGGATAATATCTAAAAAATGTTTGACTCTACTCAATTCAATGCATATCTGGTTGTCGGTTGATCCGCTGTATTTTTTTTTTCTTTTCAATTAAAGAACGAGTGTGAAACGAGTGTGAAATGAATGTCCTAAAGGGGTGTGCTCAATTATTCTAAGCATAAACATGCGAGCAGTGTTAAATATCCGTTTGTAGTGTCGGTGCTGGCATAAGTTTCTGCAGTTTCTTGTAACACCATAATACTTGGTAGTGCATCCACACCACATGTTTCTAGATAGAGTGAGGTCTCTCCAATTTTGATTTTCTTTTGTTATGGGTGTTAAAAACTTCTGCATGTCATTAGAATTGGATTAAAGAATACAAGTGTAATACACTCATTGACAAGCTAACAGTAACGCACCCACTGTGGTTGTAGCAAAACAAATGGGCTAAATTTCCATGCATTTATTTGGTTTGACATAAATCTAAAATCTCTTGGGCTTGCGATCTCTACCTTAGTTATCTGGCCAAATACTGATTGGCATCTCTCATTATTTTTTTTATTATGCATTCTTGAAAGAATTTTTCTAATGAAAATAAATGTTCCAAGTCATGTCCTTAAATTATAACCAGCTTCTCCGGGCTTTGCTTTGAGGCTTTTGTGTTATAGTACAAATATGTGTGGTATAAAATAGAATTAAAAGTCTGGATGCTGTTGAACAGGTTTTTGAATGCTTCAAAGCTGTGATAGATTTTTCCAGAGTGGGCTTTGCTTTTGAAGACCTCTCTATTTCTTTCTTTATTATTTTTTTACTGTTGAGCAATGTGTTATGAAGGAGGAATGTTCTGAACTTATTTTATTTTAAAACAATGGCTTGTGCAGTTGGTGCAAATGGATCTGGCAAGTCAAACTTTTTCCATGGTACACAGATTAGTACTTGATTGTTATACAATTTCTCTTTCTTCCTTCTCGGTATCTTGTTAAACATCCACCAGCCAGTAACCTGCTATTTGGGCTCTGACTGCAGCAATTCGGTTTGTCTTAAGTGATCTCTTTCAAAACCTCCGCAGTGAAGATAGGCATGCACTACTTCATGTATGTTTGACAAGAAAGTGCATTTATTTTTATAAGTTTTTGCTTTCAATTATGCTGGTGCTTCAACATGAACAATGTTTATGCAAATGGCCAGGAAGGTGCTGGTCACCAAGTGCTATCTGCGTTTGTGGAAATTGTGTTCGATAACTTGGACAATCGTATCCCGGTAAAGTTTTGTTGATAAGCCAGTTTCTTTACCTCCTATGTTATCTATGGTTTTTGTCTTGTATAGTGAAAGTTCCTATCCTTTATAAGGAGTAACAGATTAGTCGGCTCCTGCTGTCTGCTATGTCCTGGAATTAGCCTTCCCTGTTCTTCTTTCTGGTGCTTCTCTATTTTATTTTCTTCTGTTATGTCAGTGGTCACTGGTCAGTCCCGCGTAAAGATTTAAATTGTTGGGAGTTTGGCTCCTTTAATTTTCAGGTGAAGAAGTTAGCACTGAATAGTTTCCAATGTGAAACCTTTTGATGGTATCAGTCTTGTGCACACCAACCAGTGCTGTAGTTCTTTTTATTTTTATTTTATTACATTCCATGCTCCTTTTTTAAAAATTATGAGGGGGAAAAAGAAAGGAAGTTAGATAAAAGTCGGTGCTTAAAAGTTAGGGGTTACCAGCGAGCAAACTACGTCACTAATAATCTCAGGTTTTATCATAAGGGACTAGAGACCATGAGTTATTTTGTACGATGCTTATTCCTTGGTTCTACCAATAGTCAAAAGTCGAGTCTTATTGTTTGCATTTTCTGATTTGTATAGCCACTTCTTCATTGAAGAAGCAATTTAACCTTTGAATTTTGTAACTCCATCCTTTAGCCTTTACTGCTTGCTAGCACTTTTCTACCTTTAATTTGATCATGATGGTAAAAGTTATTCCAGCTATTTGGCTAGTCTTTGGGACAGTTAAAAGGAGGGTAAAGAATTTCCTTTGAAATTAGTCCTTCCCATGTCAATGAAACATGTTTGTGTGAAAATCGTAAAGCATAATTGGACTAAGAAAAATATATAAGGAGAAGTCATAAAATACTTTTTTAAATTGAATTCATAATGAAGCCAACACAAATTGCATTTTGGGTCTCAAAATGAAAAGTGTGTAAAAGCACACTAATCAGGAGTGTGGAGTGATCAAATGTCAAAGCATGTTCTATAAATTTGTAGTTGACTCTGAAAATGTAACTGTAAAAAGTTAGAGGAACTGAATCATTGTGGGTTGAAGTGAATTGCTTAGTGCAGACACACAGCTGATGTTGACCAATTTTAACTGTGGGTCACTTTAGCAATCAGATTGTGTTTCAGTGTTGTGTGTGTTGATGCAATGAACTATCGCATCTAGGTGCCTTTGTCCATATGAAGTTTTGGAATCCATGTCCAACGCAGTTACTGCATGGTAAATTGAAAAAGAATGGGACTCTTATCTTTATTCGTGTCTAATTAATCAGTCTCAAGGAGAAAATGATCCTATTTGACTACTTGAAACAAATGGAATCTGAACTTTTCTTTTCCCCATCATTTTTAATGACTTCGGCACTTAAACGTCACTTTCTGGTTTCACTGTGATTGAAACTCTATTACTGATTCAGTAATGAATCTGGTTTGAACTCATTTTCTTTTGTTTTTTTTTTCATCATGAATTAATCTTTCTTTTTCATATAAGTCCCATTTTTAAAATTGCCTTTAAACGAAGTGACAGTGATTGGCTTTATTTTGCCATTTTTTGGTACTACTAATTTAAGCCAGCTAATCTGAGATAAATCATATCGATAATAATCCCTTAGCTAGTTTTCCCGTTGAGTCCTTTCAAAATGGCAAGAGTCTTTATGTTTCAATCATAATGAAATTATTTCCTCTCTTCAAAAAAAATTCTGTTGAGTGAGAGTCCTTCCACACAGGACTGATGCACCACGAATGCCGATTTTCATCTCTCTTGTTCTCTCTCTGCCTGGGAAAAATTCTCTCTGAAAGCAGTTTTTTCCCATTTGCTAGCTTGAACAATTCCCTTGCATTGATATGCTAAAATGAAGATGCAGCTATGTAGCTTAGCTATTACCTTGTTAGACTTGTGCCTGTCAAAGTATTTTTACTGTGCTATCTCCTGTTGTTCTCTTGTTTATTTGATGTTAAGCATGTGTCTACCTTTGGCAGGTTGACAAGGAAGAAGTGCGTTTGCGTCGAACAATTGGGTTGAAGAAGGATGAGTATTTCTTGGATGGAAAACATATTACGTGAGTGTTCTGATTGTACTTAATTGTCATTCAACTGAGACATACCGGCCCTAAAACCTTTCCAAAGTTCATCTTAGTGTGGTACTAAAGCTAATTTTACAGGAAAACTGAAGTTATGAACTTATTGGAAAGTGCTGGATTTTCTCGGTCTAATCCCTATTATGTTGTACAGCAAGGAAAGGTATAAGGCTACTGTTAATCATCATTTATTGTCTACTTCTGATTGAAGTTCTCTCCCGCTTAGCTTCCTTCGCCCTTTCAATGTATTGATGCTTGCAATGTCATATAGATTGCATCATTGACAGTAATGAAAGATTCTGAGAGGTTGGACTTACTAAAGGAAATTGGTGGTACACGAGTTTATGAGGAGAGGCGCCGTGAAAGTTTGAAAATTATGCATGAAAGTGGTAAGTGAATTTAAGTGCTCCCTTACTCCCTTAACAAATGCCCCCCCACCCAAAAAAAAAAAACCTTCGATCTATGTTCTCCCTGGTTAGTGGTTTTTGATATTTTGATGCCTCTTCCTCATTGTCATCACTGTCAACATCTTCCTGTTGACCTAGGAAATAAGAGAAAGCAGGTAATTCAAGTTGTTCAGTACTTGGATGAGAGGTTAAGAGAACTGGACGAAGAGAAAGAAGAGCTTGGGAAATATCAGCAACTAGACAAGCAAAGGAAGTCACTGGAGTATACCATTTATGAGAAGGAACTCCAAGATGCGCGCCAAAAACTTACTGAGGTCTGTACTTTTAGAGAATGGCTAGTCTGTTCATCATTGCTATTGCTTGGTTTGTCAGGTTTGCAGCAGTGTTAAATCATATTTAACTCTGGCAATTCTGGACAGGGAATTAAAGGGCAGAATAATAATGATATGATTCTGCATGGGTTACACCAATTCTTGGATACAAATATCTTATGTGTAATGGTTTTGCAATGCCTGGAAGTTAAATTTTTTTTCAAATCTTGGTTCTACTAGAGCCTTATGTCATTTTGGTATTATACTAACTCATTAGAGCAAAAGGCATTTTCTATGGCCATCACTGATGATTCAACCTTTGTAGCGTACCATGTGCTTTGGAGTATACATTTTGTTATAATGTAACATGTAGTTTTATTTGCTGTTGTCATCTTCTAATTGTCATGTTCAAATTTTGTTCTTATTCAGATGGAGGAGGCTCGAAACAGTGTATCTGAGACACGAGCTGATTTGTATAACAAGGTTCTGGATGCTCAGGAGAAGTACAAAGACTTAGACAGGACACTAAGAGATCTAACAAAAGAACTCCAAAGTCTAAACAAGGAGAAAGATAATGTTGAAAAGGAACAAAGTGAAGCTATTAAGAAGAAAACAGAGCTTGAGCTTGATGTGAGAGATCTAGAGGAGAGGATTTACGGGACGGTCCAAGCAAAAGTATCATTTCATGTTCTTGTTTGCAGAACTTTTACTGCAAAATCAATGCATATGTGCGTGTATATATGTATACGTATATATTTATTATGCAAAGTTTATTATTGTAGGATGATGCTGAGGCGCAGCTTCATTTGTTAGAGAAGGAAATACAAGAGTCAATGGAGCAGCTTAAAAAAATCAGTCCACAATATGAGAGTCAAGTCAACCTGGAAAAGCATATAACAAAAGAGTATGGCAGACTGTATTATTTTCCTTAGTGCACATGATGTGAAGATTATGAAATTGCAATTATGTTGAATGCATGTGTTGCTTCTGGGACCTTAAATTGTTCAATGAAATGAAAACCATGGTGATTCTTTGTTTCAAGTTTCTTCAAGGTAGGAACTGACTATCTATCTTGTTCAACGTTTTATTCTACCAAGGGATCAAAAGGAGCCTGGTATTCTAGGTTTATTTCGGATTAAATAAAGAATTATTTAATGCATTATTTTAAATTTTAGTATTTAAAATAAAGAAGTATTTAATGATTATTCACTCAATTTTTATACTACTTGAAACTCTACACTTTTAAGAGGCCAAAAAGTATCTTTAAAATAATTTAGAAAAAGCTAGTATATTTTGTTAAATTTTCTTTTATTGGCCTAGGTATGGAAAAAAATTCATAAAAAATAATTAATTTCTAGAAAGAGTTTACTCAAGTGATTATTAGGTGGATATAGTGTTAGCTTTCAAATGGCATTGGTTCTAGATGAGCAATCAACAAAAATGGAAATAATGCATTAAATTAGGAGTTATTAAAGAGTACGAATGTGGTTCTAACTGAAATGCCTGACCTTTATTGGATATAGTTACCAGAAATCCATAAGTGCTTGGACATCTGATTCATGTTAATAGGAATTCAAATAATATAATCCAGACATTAGCCATGTGATGTCGTTTCTAGTTAATTCTATGTCTAGGAAGGTTATCACTGTAAACTTTAACCTGTCTTGCAACACAACCTGTCTGAAAAGTTTATGGGTTTTTTTTTTAAAGGATTTTATTAATCACTAGAGTGCTGGGGGAAAATATTGGCGACTGATGTAGCCTTATGGCATTGATTTTTCTTTTCAACCCAAGATTTGCAGTTTGTCTATAGCTCTGTGGTCGTTATCTAAGGTTGAAGGTTTTGATCCTCTATTGGCAATATCTGGAATTTTTTTTGTACTCTGTTGTTCTCATACCATGGACGTCAGTTATTAACTCCAATCCTCTTTTGTTTTGTTTTGTTTCCGTTTTTTGCTAAAGCCCTAACCTTCCTTTCTAGTTCTACTTTTCATGCGATGTGATGAAGAGTGGAACTTGATGCTATACATAGTTTGTGTCCCAGAGTGCTCTTGAAAATTAGATAAATTTTTTGTCTGTTATTTGCTCATATTATTTATTTTTTCTCTATTTTTTGGTAGTTAGAACATCACAAGAGATATTTTCCTACACTGTCAACCCTAAACCCCACCAACCCTGCCTAACCCACCCTTTGGCCGAGGAGAAACCTCTTGCACTAGCCAGGATTTAATTTCGGTATCATCTTATGAGCCAGCAGCTTCATCAACCTTTTTCTACTTGTGGCTTGAGCCAAAATCTGGTCACAAGTTTTCTTTGGGTATTGCCGAAGTTTATGAGATTATTAATCTTCTTTGGGTTCATTGCTACTGCCTGTGTCTGTTACTGCTCGTTTATCCTCCCCTGATAGTTTCAATTGTACCTAGAATCATGGAGCGTGAAAAGCAGCTTAGCATTCTCTATCAAAAGCAAGGTCGTGCTACCCAATTCTCCAGCAAAGCAGCTCGTGATAAGTGGCTTCAGAAAGAAATTGATGACCTTGAGCGAGTGCTTTCATCAAATTTGATGCAGGTATTTTTACATTGCTCCTCTGTATCAAGATGTTATTGTACACTATGTTGTTTTGTGTATCATGTCAGGTTTCTTTGAGCTCCTGTTGAAGGCATTGAATGGATTAAGTGATTTTGATAGTTATGAAGCGTATGGTTGTATGATTCAACCATCAAATGGAGATGCAATGCAATAGTGATTGTGTATGTTGTTATGATCATTGTTTGACTCATCTGAAATCATTCCATGTTTGTTGAGCTGGCTTGGTAAAATGGGTTGTCAATTTTGACTAGATGTCGGGAAAAAGTTTTTGCATATGTTACTCTCATACTGTATGGAGTTTATCAGTTTACAGCTATGAGGTTCTTAACAAAAGAAGGTGGCGACTGTAGTATTGGGTTTGTGGTTCTACATGAAACGGGTATTTGTAGGGTGAAAAGTTGGGTGCTAAATTATTGTCCTTGAAATGCATGTGAAGCCCTAATTGTTATTGCTCTTACACTTTTTAACTGTGTCTTGCTTTGAATTGTAAGTTGGATCTTAGTTTACGTTGTAGTGAGTATATTTTTTGTGGTCTTGTTTAGATGGAGGTATTTTTTGCTCTTACTTTTTTACTTGGTCTTGCTTTAAGGAAGTTAGATCCTACTTTTTCTTGTGGTCTGGATGATGCAGTATAAGGGAAGTTGGTTATTATTTAGGATAATTCTTATTTTGGGATTCAGGTGATTTCTAGAAGTATGGGAAATTTGCATATTTAGGAATAATAATTTATTCTACGTGTCTTAGGCTAGTTATGGCTATTGCTAGGTTCCCTTAATAAATAATGTTGCTTTTATTAGTTATTCGAGGTTTAGTTTTAGGCTTTAAGATTCCTATGTAAGGCTTCATATCTTATTTTAACTTAAGTTTTGGATGAAATAAGAATTTGGTTTGCATCTTCCGTTGGATTTTCTTCTTTTCTCCCTCTGGTTTTCTTCTTCTCTCCTGCATTCTCTCTTCAGTTATTGTTTCTACTTGCTCCTACATCAATTTTTGTATCAGAGCCAAAGTTCCTGATTTCTTCTCTTCAAGCAAATCCTGAGCCTAATTTTAAGCATGCCACCATTCCTGTTTTGTCAAAGCATACTTTCCAGAGTCTTGCCACCCACGACTTGTTTCCGCTGGCCATCAAACAAAATCAGCAAAGTCCCATCGTTTCTCCCTTGACCTTACTCCAACCCAAAAGATAAAATAAAACGAACAAAGAAAGAAAAATCCTAGACCTCCATCGTTTCTTAATCCAAAGACAAAAAGAAGGTATTCATATAAAGGAACAGAGAAGTTCAATCAATGCCCAGTTCTTCTGAGATGTCTGTTGCTGAAGAGAGATTTGAGTTCAGTCAACCGAGAAAGAACAACCAGCAGTGATTCTTCTCTGAAATTGTCATTCATTGTTGGTCATAATTCTCTGTGATGATCGGCCTGTACCTCTGTTATCATCAGATAGTGCTTGCTAGAAACACAGAGTGCATGCTTGGTGTGCCTTGAGTATACTATTCTGATTGTTAACCCTTGCATGCCATTCTGAACTTGGAGTTGGTGCTTGTAGGAGATGGAAGCCTATTGTTTTATACTAGTAAAGGTGCATAATTCCTCATACCCTATTACCAGTGAATTGCTCTGGAAAGTATTTACATCCTATCACCATGTTGAGGATATTGTTATGCTTGGTGGATCCTATGAGTATTTTGCTATTATGCAAGTCATTTGTCTGCATCTCTAGCTGCACGTTTCTTACATGGGGAAGCCATATATGGTGAATGTTGGGTAGAAATCGTCATTGGGGTGCATGAAAATATTCATCTATTCAAGCATTTGATTATGGAGAAAGAGGTTCTGGTTCTAGAGCATGAGATTTATGATGATCAAGTATGCTTGGCGAAGTTGTTCAATCAAAGAAGGGGCAGATATGTTAGAACAACCTATAGTGCCTTGCACAGATCGGAGAACTTACACCATACGAATCTACTGAAGTGCAAACAGTACAAACTTCAATAGTTGAAACAGCAACTTCAAGATGAGTTGTGTGAATTTCTGTTAGAGGAGACATTTGACAATGCATGCCAGTCTTTTTGGGATTAAACAAGAGCTTTCAGGTAAAGGAGACAAACTTTTTCAGGTCAAGAACTCAATACTTACAAGGATAGAGGATGTTGAAGGATCTAGTATAGAAGAGGATTGTGCTCCAACTGAAATCCCTTGAGGATTTGGAGAATAGAAGACTTTTGACCAACAAGCTCTAGTTATATATGATGGAATTGCACATGTTAAGCCAGAAGTTATCGAGGAACTGTTGGGAGTTGATGTTGGATCCAATGATGGTGAACCCATCAATTTTGAGTCTCAGGATTATGAACATGCTGAAGCAGCCAAAATTTTGTATAGTAATGATGAGGTGGAAGCAACAACAGCCGATCATGTGAACAACCATGAATTGGTTGATCGAATATCCCGAGTTGCTCAAGGGGGAATTATATTCACAATTCAGGTTGAAGGTATCAAGGGAAGTGATGTTGGACATGTTTCAATGAACTTCCAAACTGCGGAGTTGGTGCATCTCATACAATGTTACTCCTCTCGGCCACTCCCTTTGAAGCGTGTCGACACTCAACTGATCTTTCTCATTCTTCGCCATTACAAAACTCAAGGATGAGTTTTCTCCAAGAGGGGGAGAATGATGCAGTATAAGGGAAGTTGGATATTATTTAGTATAATTCTTATATTTTGGGATTTGTGTGATTTCTATAATTATGGGAAACTTGTATATTTTAGGAATAATAATTATTCTACATCTCTTAGGCTATATACTGCTATTGCTAGGTCCTCTGAACAAATATTGGTTTCCTTTACTAGTTATTCTAGGTTTTAGTTTTAGGTTTTAAGATGCCTATATAAGGCTTCATGTCTTATTTTAACTTTAGTTTTGGATGAAATAAGAATTTGGTTTGCGTCTTCCCCTGGATTTTCTTCTTCTCATGCATTCTCTTTTTGGTTCTAGTTTCTACTTGCTCCTACATAACCGGATTGTTATGCATGGTACAGTTAAGAAAAATTTATTTTCCAACAATTCTTTTTTTAATTCTTTGTAAGGCATAAATTTCCAATCCACCTTTGACTTTTGGGTGCCTGGTCAATGAACCCAGTAACTTTTTTGTGGTCTTAACCCACTTCTGATGGTTTGGTTCTGGATAGATGGCAATTGAACTATGTTTTGGCCAATTTGATATAAGTAAAGAGGAATTTTTTGTTATTCTCATTACCATTATGCCATTCTCGCACACACTTAATCTTGATAACAGGTTTGACTAGATAAAAAGATTTTGTGGTGGTCAAAAGGCACTTGAAAAAGATGCATGTAAGCAGACACTTTAATAGATACAATTTCATATTCATTTATAAGAATTAAATTCCAATCTACCTTTTATGTATGTTCATGGTTTATTTTATGAAACCAACCAAACCCCTCCCCCCTCTCCCCTCCCCCTGGGCAAAAGTAAAAGGAAAAACACAGATTGACCAAGCGCTGCTGTTGGAACTATTAGCCCTAGTACATTTTGACTTTACATTCCATGATATCAACTGTGGGAGCTGCAAGGTTGTATGCTGATAAAATCATCATTCCTTTTACTCATGGTACCTGTTCACGAAAGTGAACACCAGAATGTGGATGGAGCTTTCATCTGCTGATGTTGGCCAAGATTCTCTAAAATGTACAGGAAATCAAAAGAAACGCATAAGATTTTGAGAAAAGAACCAGTGATGTCACAGTAGAGCAATTGACTAGATCTAGAGTACACCAACATGCTTCTACCCCATGTCCATCAGAGAATTTTGATAAGTCCTTGAATTTTATTCAGTGAGGAAGAAAACATTCCAATGAGTAGTCAAGGCTAGAAGACTAGTCAACAGCTGATTCAATGTTTAGACAGAAAGTTCGAGAATTTCCTGGAATTTAATAAGTCCTGGAGTTTCCTTAAATGAGGAAAAAGCCAGGAATTTTGAGAAGAAATTGGTACATTCTGAAGATCTCTTGAAGTCACCATATTTGGTTCTCTTGTTCCTCACCAGTGACACGAGAGATTTCTTTAATTCCTTTCCTATATAAATCCAAAGTTCAATGGCCATTCTGATTTCTGACCCAAAATTAAAAGTGAATGATGGATTCAAGCCTAGTGCGACAACAATTAGCGGCTAACAGGCCTGATACCCAATTTCACTGCATTTTAAGATTTACTGAGATATATTATTTAAAAAATAAAGCTAAAAGGAATCGTTTATTTACCAGTCGGAGCAGTTTGTTTACATCCCATTTTCGTGGTTTGTCGAACATCATTGTGCTCCCTCTTTTTTTCCCCTTGTCAGTCTATTCTTATCTGAAGTAGTGTGATTGATTTGTTACTTCTTGAAATATATTCTTTTTAACTTATGTAGGAGCAAAAGCTTCAAGATGAGATTTATCGACTTGATGCTGATTTAAGTGAGTTGGATACTTACATTAAGGGTCGTGGAGAAGTTAGAGAGGACACTGAATCTCGCATCAATGAGTCACGAGAAGGCTTCATCAATTGCAAAGCACAAAGAGACAGGCTACAGGAGGAAAGAAAGTACAACTCTTGGCCTTTTCTCTCTAAGTTTCTGGAGGTTGTATGTAAATGTTTTTAGTCAGCAATTTCTATGCAAGGCCAGTTCGAAACCATTTGCCTGATGTTGTAGGTAGAAGTAGTGAAATACCCCACCATGTTTAGGGCTTCTAAGCAAACTGCAAAATAGTGCTACCTTATATTCTGATAACAAGGATGTTCCTGCCTATATTCTGTTACAGTGATCCATTCGACTTCATGGTGATTTAGCCATCCACCAAATGACAGTATAGTTTAGAGAATGGCATTTTTTATAAGCAATGAAGAGATTGACATTAATTACACTGGAATTGTAAATCTTTAGCTCTTATACTCATGATGGCGGCCCTAAGTAATAACTTGTTAGGACCAGCTGTTACTTTAACCTGTATGCAAGACATGGAATACTTGATTAAAAAATGCAGCTCTAAGTGTGAGGTACATTTATCTAACTTCACAGATCATTCTGGGGAAAAGAAAATGAACTTTCTGGGGAAATTGATAAGATGAAAGCAGAAGTTGAGAAAGCAGAGAAGAGTCTGGATCATGCAACTCCTGGAGTGAGTTATATTTATCTATTTCTTGTTCTCCTGGTTGATCTTATTTCTATAACCTTGATCCTTTTTACCTTGGATTTCTGTTGCTGCCTGTAATTTATTGTGGTGTCTTAATGTAGTAGTAGTTGTATTAGTAGTAGCAGTTGTTGCTGTCGTTGTTTAACCCCCCCTCTTCTCATAAAGAAAATTAGGAAATGCCAAACCATCATTTAAAAGAAAAAAAAAAAGATAAAAAGCTCAGCCATCTCTGTGTAGGAAACAATATCCTGAGAAACCCAAAATATGAGTATTGAATCACTTGTGTTTGACTATAGATGAACAAGTCTCCCTAAAAATCTCTAATATTACATCTCCCTAAAGAATCCAAAAGCTTGAAAGAGAAAAAGTTGAAATAGCTCTCCTCTTATTTTTAATACAGCTAAGGGGTTACTAAGAACAAATTTCATCTTCGCTACTTCTGGCAACAACCCATATATGACCTGTAAAAGAAAGAGCTGTCTCCCACAAATCTCTTGCTCAAGGACATTATAGGAAAAGGCAGACTATGCATCGACCTTGCATGAGAACATCTATTGACCAGGATTTCCCTCTTTTCTGTTGATTACATTAAGAATCCTTCACCAAGAAGCCTGCCAACTGAAAAACTTAACTTTTGATGAGACCTTTATTCTCCAGATTGTCATCCAAGGAATGACTTAGTTCTTCAAAAACTTAACATTGGCCGCGGGATGGGATCTTTATTCTTGATTCCCTTTATTGAAAGTTCATGCTGTTTTAAGCTAAATTTCAGGCCTCTGTGCTTGTGCTTTGGAGCTAGTTTCCTTCTTTACTGGAGATGGTGTCTTTTAGTTCTTTTTTCTAGTCAATTATTCCAGGTCTTTTCTTTTCGACAAACTGTTTAAACAACAAACCCTAGAGAAATCTCAAAAGTGTATTTTAGTGCTGTTAAGTACAAAATTCTATATTTTTAACTTTTCTAATAAGTGTTCTATTGCTTTTTCCCCTTGCAATATAGTAACTTGGAGTTAATTGCAGAATATTGTAGTAGCTGTGTAAGTCTAGCATGGTGACTGTTTTCTTCCTTGTTCTCACATTTTCTTTTCTTTACCTTTTTCCCTTGTATCTATCTACCATTATCAGGATGTAAGAAGGGGCCTAAATACCATTCGACGAATCTGTCATGATGAAAATGTTCAAGGAGTTTATGGTCCAATTATTGAATTGCTTCATTGTGAAGAAAAGTTCTATACTGCAGTTGAAGTCACTGCTGGAAATAGGTAATGACTTTGTGAGTGTTATAGCAGCCAATGCTATTATTTGAATAATGTGATTGAAAGTTGCTTCTCTCATTTTATTCTTCTAATTCTGAAACCTCCTATGAGTAACTCTGTCTATTACAGCTTATTTCATGTTGTTGTTGATAATGATGCAATATCAACTACAATTATTCAACGGCTTAATTCATTAAAAGGAGGACGAGTTACTTTTATACCTCTGAACAAAGTGAAGGCTACTCCTGTTTCCTATCCAAAGGAAGTTGTACCTCTATTGAACAAAATGAGGTTTTCTTCTGTTGTTGAACCAGCATTTCAACAGGTTATCACTATTTCATTCTGCTAAGTGAATGGCTTATCGCTTGTGTTGGTCTATTTATGTCTGTTTTCTGCTTCTTTTCTTCGCTGATCATTTATCTTGTCTCAGGTTTTTGGTAGAACTGTTCTTTGTAAAGATATAGATGTTGCTACTGCAGTTGCTAGGACTAATGGTCTCGATTGTGTGACTTTAGAAGGTTGTCTAATAAATCCTTTATATCTCTTCAATCATTTAGTCACTCCTCGCCTTTATCTCTGTATCTTGCGCCATTATAAACTCTGCTGTTCTTATAATAGGTGATCAAGTGAGCAAGAAAGGTGGAATGACTGGAGGATTTTATGATAATAGACGCTCCAAGCTGAAGCTGCTGGCCAGAATTGTACAGAACAAGAATTCTATTGATACGAAGGAAAAGGAACTTGAAGGCATCAGGGCTAAGCTGGAAGATATCCTTGTAGTTCGATCTCTTTTATTTGTTTTATGTATTATTTTGGCTATTCGTAACTTGTTCGTCTATGCTTGGTTACACTATGGCTTACTGAGTAAGTTGTACCTTGTTGGAGTTATGATGGATCTGAAAACATGATTTGCTTTATGGGTCCCTCTTTTACTAAGTGGTTGCACCTGTTTGTTTTATTAGTGGTTCAGTTGTGTAGGTGTTGACCGTGCTAATCTGTGTCTTTGGTGGCAATTTCAATTGTTGAAACTTAAAAGAAATATGAGGAAAAGAACCCCATAAATGTTTTTGCAACCAATCTTGTATTATGTTCGTGGAGTCGGTGCTTATTTTTATGGATCAGTGTAGTGAAAAAACTATCAAGAATTTAATTACAACTTATGTGCTGTTACTGAAATACTTCAGCCCTTTTATTTTGCCTTGACTGAACATACATATAGATCAAAAAATCACGAAACTTGTTACTGACCAGCAACAACTTGAAGCCCAGAGGTCCCACAATAAAGCTGAAGTTGAGCAAGTCAAGCAGGACATTGCAGATGCTAATAAGCAGAAAAAACTGATCTCCAAGGCTTTGGAAAACAAGGTACCCAAGAGATTATCATGGTTTTCAGTTAGCTTTGCAAGGGGCAATTCATTTTCACTTTGCTCCCGCTTAAACGATTGTTGCTTTCACAGGAAAAATCATTGGCAGATGTTCGGACACAGATTGAACAACTTAGAGCTAGTATGGACATGAAAAAGGCTGAAATGGGCACAGAGCTTATTGATCATCTAACACCTGAGGAGAAAGAACAGCTCTCAAGGTTGAATCCTGAAATTACAAGTCTGAAGGAACAGCTTATCAGCTGTAGAACTGATCGTGTTGAGGTTAGCAAAATGAGCCTTACAGGATTTGTGATTATTTTGCTGTACATGTTTCTGTTTGTCAATTCTGTGCACGTTCTATTGGTAGATTGAGACCAGAAAAGCAGAACTTGAGGCTAATTTGGCAACAAACCTTCGGAGACGGAAACAAGAGTTGGAAGCAATAATATCCTCTGCTGAGGCCAATACACAATATGATGAAACTAGCTTAAAGAAGCAGGAGCTAAAGGATGCAGAATTGTTGGTTAAAGATGCAACAGAGCGGCTGAAAAGTGAGCTTGAAATAACTGTCTGTGTGATGTGGTTCAATGTCTAATTCAGCTGTGCTTTGCAGGGGTTTCTGATTGTACAGATGAGCTAAGGAAAAAAATTAGGGATGTTAAAGATGAAAAGGATAAATTGCAGGTACTTAAATGGAAAGATTTTGTGCTTGTAGTTAGTGTTTTCTTTTCTGGTGTTAAGATGGTCATATGCTGGTGCAGTTTGAAGAAGCAAAGTGTGAGCAGATGCTTCAGGAGAATGGAAAACTGTTGGAAGAACAAGCGAATCAAAGGAAAATTCTCCTTGCTAAACAAGAAGAGTTCTCAAAGAAAATACGAGATTTGGGTCCATTTTCAACAGATGCATATGAGACGTAATTGATTTGCCTGAAAACTTTGGTTTCTCATTTCTTCGTTCCGCAGAAATGTTTAATTTTTTTCTCACGCCATTTGAGAAGATATCTAGGTGATTGTGTTCTATTAAATTTGTTCTGAACATATATATTGAATTGTTCCTGCTAGGATGACAATCAATTTGCTGTACCCATTGAAAATGGGGTGTGATTGGGTAAATCTTGTGATTTATTGATGTAGCTTGAATCAAAATTGTGTTGAGATTACTTATGTTTAACAAAGACAAAGATCAATTCTAAGTTAGATTTTTTAGCATAACATTGTTCAGTCCTGATGCCTTATCTTTCTGCCCCCGTCTTCCCTCTCTTTCTTTTCCTTGTGGCACCTCTATCTCTGTTTGTTTTTTTTGACCTTTTCTGGAAAGAAGCTGCATGGTTTCACCAGGCCTTTGTTTACTTCTAAAGCATGGTAGGAATTCAATATTCAAACAAGTTACAAGGTTGTGGTTGCCATAGATCAGAGAGTTTTTAGGTTATTAGCAGATGAAGGAGATGAATCCAAACTGCATTGCTTATGGACATAGAAATTATTTCTGATATTCAAACTTCAAGGCAAAAAGCAGCACGGAGTCATGACTTATTTATTATCATGGGAACTACAGGTACAAGCGCAGGAACCTTAAAGAGCTGCAGAAAATGCTTCACAGGTGCAATGAGCAGCTACAACAGTTCAGTCATGTTAACAAAAAAGCACTTGATCAATACGTAAATTTCACAGAGCAAAGGGCAGAGCTGCAGAAACGGCAAGCTGAACTGGATGCCGGTGATAAGGTATTGTTATACTCAACTTCCACTAAGTTGGTACATTCATCTTACAGCTTGTCTTACATCTTTTTCAATTTTCAGAAAATTACAGAACTTATATCCGTTTTAGACCAGAGAAAAGACGAATCAATAGAACGCACTTTCAAAGGTGTTGCTCGTCACTTTCGAGACGTCTTCCAAGAATTGGTTCAAGGTGGTCATGGCCATTTAGTGATGATGAAGAAAAAGGTTAATAGAAAGTATCTAGCTTCCTCATCTTTCCTTTGTAAATCATTTGATTCTTAAGTCAGTTAAAGTGACTGACGCCTCGGACATTATTTATGAAGGATGGTGATCATGGTGATGATGAGCTAGATGATGATGGACCCCGTGAAGCAGATGCAGAAGGCAGGGTTGAGAAATACGTTGGTGTAAAAGTGAAGGCATGTACTTATATGCAGTGATGATAATTTATCACTTTATATGCATTCTGGAAGGTTCTAGGAAATAAGTATAATACAAGGGGCCACAATGCAACAGCTAACTTTGGCAAAGTCTGGAAATAACTGTACTTCCCTTTTGTGTTAAGATGGATCCTTATAAGAAAACATTGCTGTTTGTGTATGATAGGTGTCTTTTACTGGGCAAGGTGAGACGCAGTCAATGAAGCAATTGTCTGGGGGACAGAAAACTGTTGTAGCCCTTGCTTTAATTTTTGCCATACAGAGATGTGATCCTGCCCCCTTTTATCTCTTTGATGAGATAGATGCCGCATTGGATCCTCAGTACAGAACTGCTGTCGGAAGTATCCTACTTGATTAACAATTATTTCTGCCTGCTGAAGAATGACGGTTGTAGATAGGTCTTTCATGTTCAATTCAAGATCAATATTTTCCTTCATACCCATGTAAATTTTACAGTAATGCATGTGTTGATGAAGTGGAATATCAGTTGCTGGATTCTCTTTAATCACCTGAGTTAGAACTTAGAAGGCATTCTGCACTTTTTTCTTGTGCATTGGTTCTTACTGTTAACGTAGCTGTCCTTTTTGTATGTCCTTGAATTTTCTTTCTATTTTTGACAGCCTGTTGGAAAACAACTGCCTCCTAGCGGAACTGTCCAGTTAAAATTGCAAAACCTGTATTTGTAAATCGTAACCATTATTTTCTGCATTTATTATGTCTTGAAAATATGGTTCCTGCAGTTATCCATCCTTGCTAGATTTTGCAGTTGCCTTCTAGCAGATGATCCTTAGCTGTTTGTAGATATGATACGTGGCTTGGCAGACAACACAAACACCCAATTCATAACCACAACATTTCGGCCAGAACTTGTGAAAGTTGCTGATCAGATTTATGGAGTCAAACACAAAAACAGAGTCAGCAGTGTTAGTCTTGTTTCCATGGACGAGGCTTTGAACTTCATAGAACAGGATCAGTTGCAGTAACAGAGGTTGGAGCCTTCCAGCTATTGATATTATTGCTGTAAACAACATTCTTCACTCTCCTTGTAGTTGATGGTTACAACCTGGACAGTCCGGTAATTGTTACATTGTTTTCTTACAGAAATCTCTAGACAGCAATCTTGTGGGAGCTGTGGAATTTCAGTTTGTTCTGCCGTGTAAATGCAGTCAGAAGGCTGTTGCAAAGGATCTTATAATGTGTCATATGCCTGCCAGTGACCCTTCGTGCTAACTAGGAGACAAGTTGGTGCTTTTATTCCCAGTTGCTAATCGCTATTACAACCTGTATATATTGAATCCGATGTCTCTGGATTCAGAGCATCAGTGGCTAGGCGTAGAAAATTCTTCTCTAGGAAGTAGTAGGAAATGCTTGATTTCTTCATTTGATGTTCTTCATCTCCTGTCTGAAATCCGCCAGCTGTTATGGGTAATAGCGAGTGCATTGTCCTCGGCTCATGCTCTGACTAGGCTGAGCTAGAACTGAAGGTACATGGATGCCTCAGCTACTGTTAAATATTTCCCCGGATGCAACATTCTGTCTACTAGTTTATCTGAGATTTTAAGTTTTTAGGGAAGGTATTGTAAGGTATTGATTGTTATGTCGATTTTTGTTTGTGGTTTCTTGGCCGACGTATTTCTTTTTTCAGCTAAAAATGATCTTTATTACCGCAAATGGAGGATTATAGGATCATATATCAAGTCTTGACGAATCAAATCTGTTAAAAGGAGATGAGGGATTATTAGTCCACTCAAATGATCTCTCTAACACTGCGCGGGAGTTTGCCTTCCTAAAGCTAAACAACATAAGTTATTTTGAAAAATAAACAAGCCACATAAGCTAAAGGGTGAGTCTGGCGTGAACCATTGCTGAACTTTCGGATATCTTCAATAATAGGCATGTCCTTCCAAAGTATTCTGCCTCCTGTAAGAGCTCCTACAAACTGCAACAGATCAGATTCAAACTCCATTTCCTGGATTTCAGGAGGTTCCTATCTTCATCTCTCAAAACAACTCCGGTGCCGGCTGATCATGTCACGGTATCACAGGTTCCCCTGTGTATTTTTTGTTCTCTTACCCCAACTGGCTTGATCCACTTGATCATGAACTTGAGGACTGTACCGGCTATTAGTTTCAGATTTTAGAGAAGACTAGAATTCATTCACTGATAACACTGCTGGGGTTCAAAGCTTTCTTTTGGAGTACTGCTTCATTCCTTGCCAGCCACACAAACCAACAAGTAACTGCAATTCTGGACTCCAATACCTGCCCTTCAGCTCCTTCCCCAAACTGGTAAGAGTTTCATACTGCCAGTCATCAAATGTAGAGATCTTTGTCCTGTCAATCTGTTAATCCATTAATCCAAGCCATACAGCTCTGGCTGTATTTTAAAATATTAATTTAAACTTAAAATGAGCGTATCTGTACTTAAATGTTGTAACACTTTTAAAAAAGATTAAAAATCAATGCATATAGAAGGAGATTCATGTTTACATCAGTAATGAAAAAGAACATAATTTTTATTTTTGTTTGCTAAAAGAACGCCTTCTTTTTAATCTAGTGAGCACAATATATTGCTCCAAATGAACCTTTTTGCTTAGTACTGGAATGAACATCTCTCATCAAGAACATGTTCACGTAGTACTGGAAATGGACATCACTCAATCAACATTAATTAGGTTAATAATATTTATTTTACCGTTCAAAAAGAATTAGTGGTTTTGTGAGTTGCCTGGTATGCCCAATGCTTGAATTTTTTTAATTTCTTTTTTTGAGGTTGATTTTGTCTTTCCCCACAAAAAAAAAAAAGTAAAGGTTTCTAAAATCATAGGAGTAATATGTATTTTGTACAAAAACTTGGAGGGTTTTATTGTAATTCACCCATTGCCAACGGTGAAATTAAAGGACCATATCCATATCCATGAAATAAGATGTACAAAACCCGTACGCCAAATCCCAGCTAGCTTGCGCCGCAAACCAATGAAGGGCAAATCCATAAATATGGATGCTAAACGACGCCAGCGTGTCGCCACGGAAACTGCCCGAAAAGGAGCGCCGTCTTAACGCCCTTAGAGACGAGAAATGCATGCAAAAGCAGCCGCCCGGCAAAGCACGGGAATAGCAAACAAATCCGCATTTGGAATTCGTTTCCAGACGAAATTCGGAAAACGAAATCAGATTTAATTCTACTCTACATATCTATTTGATATTTGATCTTTGTCGATTTCCCATATATGAATAGCTAGCTCTTCGTCTTCCTCCAACAACAATTCCTCTTATTTTGCTCCTCCATCTCTCTGTCTGTTCTCTGTGAAATCAGCGCCCGAAGAATCGTCAAAGATGGTCAGCAGAACGGCAATACACAATATCGTCGGCATTATCGGTAATATTTTCGATTCAACTGATTTTCCAAGCAAATTTTAGTGCATGCAACTACTAGTTCTGGAAATTTGACTAGAACATTATCCCTGCGCTTTGAGGTCCTATTGCTTCTTCCATGTCTGATTCGTTCAAGTCTCCAATACCGTCGCTTCGGTAGTACTATTGGAGTACTTCCAGTGCACGCGGTTACTTGCTTCTTTAGATTTAGTGGAAGAAATTTGCGTTGGGGATCGTTCTGCGTCTGAGATATCTGATCGGAGCTCTTTCATGTTATTTTGAGCTTGCTGAATTAGAGCTACTTCTAGTACAAGGAATCACTTGTTTCGGTTGACTGAATGGATGGAATAGCTTTTACTCGCCATTCGATTTGAGCTTTTGTTTTTCTTTCTGCTGATCACTCTATTTCCTGGACTTGCAACGATCAACAACTTTTTCTTTCGGATGTATGGCCTTAAATTCATTCTACTCTTGTTTCTTTTGCAGGGAATGTCATCTCCTTCGGTCTCTTCCTCTCGCCTGTGTAACTGCTCTTCCTCTTTACTTCTTTTTTAGTATGGTCCCTAGGTTTCTTCTCCGTTTAGTAATGATTTATGGTGGTTCTTCAGTAAACTAAACTGATACAAAGTCAGGAACAAATGTAGCTTAATCACTTGTTCATGCAATGCAACTAGAGTATAGTTAATTACTGTGGCTTGTGGAGTTACTTAAATGTGTTATATGATTTCTTGCTAACAGCCCTACATTCTACCGTATCATCAAGAAGAAGGACGTGGAGGAGTTTCAGCCTTACCCGTATCTTTGCACAGTTCTAAACTGTCTGTTCTGGATGTTCTATGGGCTCCCGATTGTGAAGAAGGATAACATACTTGTCCTCACAATCAACAGTGTTGGCCTCGCACTTGAGTTGATCTACTTGACCATTTATTTCACCTATACTGACAAGAAGAACAAGGTATATATCACCCTCTAAACCTTTACTAGCTTGTGAATTATTTGACGATTATATGTATCCGATTAACACCTTTTTGATTCAATCACAGCTTAGAGTTTTATTCATCCTTCTTGGAGAAGCAGTATTTGTTGCGATAATAGTTGTTATAGGCATGCTGGCTTTTGATTTCAGTAAAAGGTCCATCTTTGTTGGAGTCATCTGTGACGTCTTCAACATCATGATGTATGCTTCTCCTCTTGCCATCTGGGTACAGCTTTCTTGACCTGACTTCTGTTTTTGTCATTAACTTAACTGAGATTAGATCTGTTCTTAATCTTTCTGTTCTTCTCTTGTATAGAAAAAGGTATGGAACACAAAGAGCGTGGAGTTCATGCCATTTTGGCTCTCAGTTGCAAGCTTCGCCAACGGTCTCTGCTGGACTCTTTATGCTCTCATCAAGTTTGATGCCTTCATCCTGGTAAGATTAATAAACAACTCTCGTCAAGTGATGTGATGCAATTTAAATGCAGTCCTAATTAATTGATATGTTCTTTTTCTTTGATTTTGCAGATAAGCAATGGCCTAGGCGCAATATTTGGGTTCATGCAACTTGTGTTATATGCATGCTTCTACCGAACAACGCCCAAGAAGAAGAAGCCAGCTGAGATTGAGGTTACCGCTCAGAACATAGTTTGAAAACCTATGCATTCTAAGACATATGTCTTGCTAGATTAGATATCGTTTAGTTAGTGCTCGTTCAACTGGCTAGACTCGAGTTATTTTGGATTCTGTTTAGATTATGGTTTTTTTGCTTCAGCCGTAAGGATCACTTAATTTTGAGATAATTCAAGGCTCTAAAAAAGAGGGCTCTTGGGTTTGTGAGTATTGTTAGTCTTTTTTTAATGGTAAAAAGTTGTGGCAGTTTTCCCTCTTTTTCCAGTGTGTTTCTGGTCTTTAAAAATTTATGCATAAATGACGAATAGGATAGCCCTCTTCTCCAAAATTAGTTGAAGAATGCACTTCGAATCTTGACACTGGCAGTTCACAAGGTGCCTACTATTACGGTTTAAATTTCGTGTGCTTCTTGTTGTATGATTATGAATATAGAAATTGTTATACCTAAAGGCAAGACTAAACGTGGCGGAAAAAGCTCAATGTCTGAAAAAAATGGATTCAACACTTCATAGGTCTTGCGCGCAGAGAATAACAAAGCAATTAAGAGGAAAAGTTGAACAAGAGACCAAAAGCTACTGTTACTTTGTAAAAACCTGTCAAAATTCAGACTTGCCACTATCTTTCAATGTACTAAGCAAGAAAGTGTTAAACCTAGTTCCACAAGTTTGTTGTGCTGCCGAAGTTTCATTCCTTTTGGAGCTTGAAAAGTACAAAATCAAACTTAAGTTCCTTATTAGTGAAACTGCAAGAATGTACTTTCGGACCCAAACCATGTCTATAATGGTTAGTTCACCTTATGAACCCTCTTAACGAGTCTTAAATGACATAATGGATCACTAAACGAGAACAAAACAAAATTTTGGCCTTGATTCACAAAGTAACAGCCAAGTTAAACAGAAGCTTTAAAAGTTGAACCATCTGAGTTCGTAACAGAACCGGAACACAGACACACACACACTTGATGAACCTCAAACATGGTAATGAAGTATGTTTCCGACTTGCACATAAAAACATCCTACGATGACATCAACCAAGCATCAATAAATTAGATGGGTGCATCACAACAGTAAGTTTGCCAGCAAAGACACATTCAGCTGCAGTAACGTCTAGGACCACAAATACATACATAACTAGAGAAAGACATACATGTCTACTGAAGTTGGCATAGCTAATTCTATTTACACACCCACTGAAGTTGCTTGCAGATAGCAGAAGTACAGATCGAAGTTGCCGCAGAGTGCAGGACTACAATATGTGCCTTCTCTTTGCCAATATATCTTCTTAAGCAAGCAAGTTGACAAAATATCCGAGCCTGAAATCACGAACTCAAGCTCATAGTAACCTTTAACTTATACCCACACAGCACTTAATCATAAGGAAACAATTAGCTTCAGCATCACAATTCATTCTTACCTCTCAGCCCTGCTGGTTAGAACTTAGAAGTAAGTCATCAGGGTTATCTGTGCATTCCAGAAAATTAGAGAGTGATGAGATGTATGATGTCAGCAAGGTCAGTTTCAGTTTGCATGCAGAAATATAGCTCAAGAATAAGCATACTCACAACGCAGCATTTAGACTTAAAATTAGTCAACACGCAAGATGTAACCTGAAGAATAAGATTACAATCATAGTTTTCCAGAAGCAGCAGTTCGAGGGAACAATTTCCCCGGCATTTGCTAATCTGACAGCTAGCATTGCAGTATTTATACCCAAATGACAATAACTTGACGGGCATTAGTCTTGAATATCTTGACAAATTTGCCTCATCTTTTGGTTCTCTACGTCTCTAACAATGAATAATCTCTATGGAGAATTACTGCCAAAGGTTTTTTCATCTGTAAATTTAGTAACTGCAAGAAATCCAAACTTCCTACATAAAACGGAACAAGTTAGCTCATGGGCGACAGGTATAAAATTCTCTGTCAGACCGAACTTTAACATGTTTATATTATTGGTCTAGCTGTAATCCATGCAAATATTTGAAAAATCTATTTTATTTGAAAAATTGAATTCAAAAGCTGCAATTATTGTACGTATTTATTTGCTTATTATTATTATTATTATTGTTATTGAGAAATTTGCCCTGAAACTTAAGACAACTTAAGCAGCCTCCTCGAGTAGCAAGCGCGCGTTGCGGCTTTGATTGTCATTGAAGCATACTTGACCTTCACAACAGAGGTCCATACTCGGCCAATCGTGCCCTAAAGAATCTTGATAGCACCTTTCGTTCCTTAGTCTAGGGTTGCAAATGAGGCGAGTTCAGTTTCAGCCCTGCCCCGAGACTTCGGCTTAGCCTGAGCTCAAGCTGAGCCCAAAAAATATGCACTTATGCCCTACTCGACTCAGGCCCGAACTTGGCTGGAATCAATGGCAATTGTAACTTTTGAAACCTCATGGACAGGGGTGGAGACAATGGGGGTTGGCGGGTGTGTTACCGCCCCAATATTTTTCATACT
The DNA here is from genome assembly GCA_005392925.1 of Aquilaria sinensis. Classification (NCBI taxonomy): domain Eukaryota; kingdom Viridiplantae; phylum Streptophyta; class Magnoliopsida; order Malvales; family Thymelaeaceae; genus Aquilaria; species Aquilaria sinensis. The sequence goes on along the minus strand of SMDT01002958.1, from coordinate 761,576 downwards.
CATATATATGTAATGTACATTTTATGAAGCATTTTAAAAAAATTTACACACACACACACTACATTTTATGAAGCATTTTAAAAAATTTATATATATATATATAACAACATAAATAGTAAAAAGAGTAAAAAAAAAATTACTAATTTTAACTTTTTTTCATGTAAAATTTATGCTTTCATGTAGCAAAGGAACTTAAATATATATATTAAAAAATTTACCCCTAAAGCCAATATCTCTCTCTACTTCCATTTTATCTTTCCTGTATTAAAAATTTTATTATTAAGCTATGCCCCACACCCAACAATTAACAGCTAACATCTGACTGTCAATCCATCACAATAGTTATTTGCAAGTTGGAAGTTGAAATTGTTTCAAACTTCTCTAATCTCCAAGCCACCTACCCTTAATCTCTTTGAGTTATTTTTATTTTTTAGTCTTATTTCTACTTGATAAAATTAAGAAAGGCGACCAAAACTTCATTTTTGTAAAGTATACTTAGCTTTTGATTTTTTTTATACTATAACATTAAATCATATATATATTTTCTTATATCTTAACTATAAAAGAAAGGGTAGCTCATGGTATAATATGGATCTGATCCTCCAAATTGCCACATGATTGTGAAGATTAAGATTAGTAGGTTTTTTTAATCATAAATACTCAAATTATAATTTTAATACATTTTTTTTACATAATTTGAATAAATTTATTCTTAGATAAATATTATATTAAAATGCCTTCAATCTCCCCCAACTTGAAATTCTAGCTCCGCCCCTGCTCATGGAGTTACAAGTAAGTATTATAAAACTGTAAGTTTGTAACTCTATAAGGGTGACGTAAATTATAGTTAATCCTATATATAATGATACCCTCTCTCGACAAGAGGCTAGCTGAAAGTTTTCAAACCACAGGAACTTTATATGAAATCATGAGTTAACTCTAGGGGAAATGCGTGTAAAATCATGAGTTAACTCAAGGGGAAATGAGTCTAATCTACAAATTTTTTAATCATAATAGCTAAAGGTTTAATAATGCTTGAGTTTGATCCAGCTTGAGCTCCCTAAGCACAAAACTTGACTTGAAAACATATTGAATTTAATTTTTATCTCGAGATTAAGCTCAAATTCAACAAAGCTCGACTAAAAAAGATTCAAGTAGAGCTCAAGAACTCATTTCTACCCTGTGTGTGGTTTATGACCACAAAATCTCTTTGTTTTTTTTCCCTTCTGATATTAGGAATCTATTTGTATTTTTTTTTTAAATAAAGAATCTTGATGGCACATTTGGTTTTGTATCTTTGGAAAAAATTTTAAAAAGGTGATTATGGGAGAGTATTTTTATTTAGCAATTATTTGTCTAAATTGTATACCCAATTCAAACATCACATTATAAGACCCCAAAGATACTTTTAAATTTTTTTAAAATTAAATACTTTACATTGTTTTTTAAAGATAAATATGCAAAATAAAAAATCATCGAATTTCTAAAAAAATATTATTTTAGTGAATATTAAGTAGATAGAGTATTAGGTTTTAAATAGTATTGGTTATACGTATTACCTAAAACCTACCCCCTTCTTATATGTAGTGTCTTCCTCATCTTTTCTCTGCATCTTCCATTGGGTTTGGATAGCAATTGAAAACTATCTAATTGGTTTACTATCATTACTTCATCCGATCAATCACCATTATTTCTTTTTTCATCGTTTCTTTCTTTTTCATTCTGCTTCATAGAACTAATTTATTATTATTATTAGCAGAAACATCTTCTGGTTTATTCGAAACTCTATAGAGAATAGATCATGGTGATCCATTTAGTGTTACTAAATCAAGCACAGCATGAAAAATGGGGAGATAGATGTGGATGAGGCGTTTCTAATTAGTATTGGTTATACGTATTACCTAAAACCTACCCCCTTCTTCTATGTAGTGTCTTCCTCATCTTTTCTTTGCATCTTCCATTGGGTTTGGATAGCAATTGAAAACTATCTGATTGGTTTACTGTCATTACTTCATTCGATTAATCACCATTATTTCTTTTTTCACCGTTTCTTTCTTTTTTATTCTGTTTCATAGAATTACTTTATTATTATTAGCAGAAATATCATCTGGTTTATTCTAAACTCTATAGAGAATAGATCATGGTGATCCATTTAGTGTTATTGAATCAAGCAGAGCATGAAAAATGGGGAGACAGATGTGGATGAGGCGTTTCCAAATAATTGATCGGGTGTTGATGTCTTTTTTTCTTCTGTTTGAGTCATCATCCACGATTTATGCTAGGATGGTGTATTAGTCTAATAGAGTTCATACTCTATTTAGACTCTTTTTTAGTTAATTGTAAGTTGTTTTCTTAGATTTATTTCGGTTTACATAAAAAATTCAACTTAATCTGATTCTTTTCTTTGTATTTAGTGTCAGAAGATGAGTAACCCTCTTAGTGATCAGTATGTCTTTATTATTTTTTAAGGTTCTATATTATTAGTTCACTACTAAAAAATAGCTTTTTTCCAACTGCCATTTTCAACGGCTTGCCGTTGGAAATTTAAAGTTTCCAACGCGAAACCGTTGGAAACCAAGCCATTGGTAATCAATGCGTTGGAAGTTTAGATTCCAACGGCCCAGATGAGAGCAGTTGGAAATTCCAACTGTCAGCCGTTGAAAAATTAGCCGTTGGAAGTTTCCAACGGCTGTAATAACTTTTTTTTTTTCACGTTTCCAACTGCCTAAACAGTTAGGCAGTTGGAAATTTAGCCTTTTTTCCAACTGCTTAGACAGTTGGAAATTTAGCCTTTTTTTTCCAATTGTCTAGGCAGTTGGAAGTTTAGGCTTTTTTCCAACTGCTTAGGCCGTTGGAAACTTTTTATACGAAAATAAAAAAAAATTATATAAAACACATATTTTAATGTTAAATTATATATTATATTTTATAAGATGACAAAAAAATTAAAAAACCCTATACTGGACCAGAAATACAGAAACAATTAGAGGGAGGTGAAGAGGAATGGGAACGCTTAAGAAGTAATGTGGGAAGTTAGTATCCAAAAAATCGGAACTACGGCAACGATTCGGAAAGGATCATTCCCCAATGAATAGATCGCTGCTGCACACAAAATTTCATTTCATACACTAAACAAAACCGAAAAGAAAACCCTGCGCAAAAAATACCAACGCTTTTGACTGCTACCAATATCATGTCGCCCCAGGTCTCAAGAGGCATATGGCGATCCTCAACACTGAATCAATCTGCCTGCCACAACTTGGTTCAACTTTGCTGCCTCTACCGTAATATATTTACTTGAAATAGTCTTGCCGGAGAATTGTGACGAAGCTAGGGGGTGATCCATCTTCTTCTTTCTGTTTCCTAACATCCCCATTGCCTTGGATGTACCATGACACTTTCGGAGACAAAGGTGTATATAGATCTGCATATGTGGAAATTATCACATTCATTTTCTGGTCTTTTCAAGTGGTTAAAGAAAACACAGTTGGATGGTTTCAACTCTTAAACATCTTAAAAACAGTAAAGCATAGAACTGATGCACCACAGAATATACTTGTTGAGGTTACTTGAGCACACCTACTTTGAATTTTGCTAGAAATGAGAGTTGAGGTAACAGTTGAAAGGCATCTCACTTGATTTAACTAAATCTAAAATATCCTAACAAGGAGTTGCATGAAAAACCTAATGCACACATACTGATGTCTAACTTAAAACACATCGATTTTCAGACCTGATGATAGATCACTTTGATTCCATTTTCTGCTCATGATGCACTGACATCTATGGCCCAATAGCGAAGACACTATTGACATTCTAATTTGGAGGTGGATGACGTTCAAAAGCTAAACTGGTCATTAGACTCATAGGATGCTCTTATGTGCATCTATGTTTCGTTCATTTGGCCGTCGGACAAGAAAACCATTTTAGTAATCTACGGCATGAGGTCCCCTACCTAGAGATGTATGCTAGATTCACAAACTTATTCAAGGAAAATTATTCATAGCTAGAGAAGCATTTAACTTTAGTTCAAGCTGGAAACAATTCTTTTGATGCCACATGTTGGGTACATTAATCTCAACCAACATTACGGCATGCAGCTACTTAATCATAGCTAGAGAAGCATTTAACTTTAGTTCAAGCTGGAAATAATTCTTTTGATGCCACATGTTGGGTACCTTAATCTCAACCAACATTCTCCACAACTTTAGAATATCTCAATGAATACTGCTTCCATTGTATGCTTCTTTGTTGGGTTTTAAACCCAAACAAAGACATAAGAAAGATTCCAAAACAGGGTTCCATGAATTCAAGTAGATGAATAAATTATATAATGGAAACAGAAAACAGAAGGAGGGCATAGAATGGAAGTTAGCATCTGAGGGGTAACTTCAAAATATTAATGACTCGGATTGTTTGCTTTAATTGAATACTCAAAGATAATAAATGAATGACATTCTATCCCATGTTAGGGTGTTACCATACAGTATTATGTTGCTTTTCACTAACCTGACAAATGACAATGGTAAATGAAGGCATATGTACACACTTACCATGTTCAGATAGTTCAACTGAGTGATGATACAGGTAATTGCAACCATTGCAAAAAACCCATGTTGTAAAGTACTTGGTCTGATTTGTTCCTTCTATTGTTAGTTCTATTGCAATACCGATGGCTTTTATACTCATGACCTGTAAGACCATAACCATTCCTCAATCACACGGGATAATTAACAGGTTAAAAAAAACAAGAATTATATTTCCATATTCCTGAAGCACAAACATGGAACTAGAATAATGAAGTCTCCACCCAAAAAAGAAAAGAAAAAAAAATATAATGAAGCCATTAGAGATCAATAACTGGCTATCAATGTCAGGTGAATTAACTTACAGTTAATGATCCAATTACTGAGCATATGCCAATGTAAATCAATATGTTGGTCTGACCATAGCGTGGAGCACAATACAAAATCAAAACCAAGGCAGTAGCTATTGCTGAAGCCGTATACAAAAGGAAGGCTGAATGAAATGAGATAGAAATTTACAGAAGCAGTCAGGAGACAAAACAAAGCTGAGGATTGATGAGATCAGGAAATCTGGACGCAATTAAACCACGAGAAAGATACCTGGCTGGGTGGCCAATTCCCATATTTCCTCGACCGAATCTATAGAACGTTCAGCAGGTGAATGGAGCACAATAACTGTGGAACCGACTATGCATAAAAGACACCCCAACATACCCATTTTTTGTAGTTTCTCCTTCAATATGAAATGTGCAAGGATGGCACTGCCCATTACCACAGGGATCTCAGATGTAAGCTTCAGCCGACATTAACAATTAAACAACTAATTCTAGCAGCATACATTTAAAAGCCCAGAACTTACCTAACAATGATGCTGAGGGCACCGAGGGGTGTAACTAATACAGCAGGCGCATATATGTAAGCCACGAAATTAGCAATCTCCCCAACAACCACTATCACATAAAATCAAATATTCAGTCCCAAAAATTAATCTTTTTGGCATAATAGATACAGTAAATAGAAATGATGACTCACTCGTGACCATGCCAATCCACCATAGCGGCTCCAAAAGGTAACCATATCCGCCAGAACCTTAAGGAGTTCGCAAGCACAAAATCAAAATCATTCACAGTCAATTAGCGAAAAAAAGTGCAAGCTAGAGAGATAAGAGGAAGAAGAACTGACCGGCTGAAGGGCCGTTGACCCCGGCCTTTCGGAGACCCTTTTTCTTTATGATGAAGCTGGAGCCGATGAAGGCGCTCAAGACAACGGCGAGGATGAATCCCTTCAGATTGCTCGAGTACATGATACGTGGTCGGGTCCCAATCCGATTTGGTCACTCATCGGAAAGCTATCAAAGCCACTGCAGCTGGCAAAGCGTCTTATTCAACTAGGTCTCAGAAATTACGAATCAAGGAGGCTCCCTACGCATTCAATCATCAACAGCAATCACGATTTTCGGTGAGACGTCAGGGAAGCAAATGGGTTTCCCTCTATGAAACACACCGCCCTGACCATTCGGCACTAACCTCGCGTACTTGTCCGCCTCACTAAAGCTGGCGCCAACCTCCAAATCACGGGCCAACTGCGGGGCAAACGCCCGAGCCTTCTGATCAGAGGGTCGCCGAGAATCGTGGAAGCAACTCCGGAGCGTTAACGTCATTCCAGCGCTTCTATTGATCCTGGCGCTGACATTGAAGCCATCAAATGAGTTTCTCTGTCCGGGCAACCCATGGAATTGCTTCGAGAAGGGATCGTTACGGGTTAAGCAAGCCATGAAACCTCTGTTCAGGAGAGGGAAAAGCACGCTACTTTTCCTCCTCAACATAACGGAGTCTCACATTCCACCATTAACACAGACCCCATAAGAGTTCAGAATCTGGCCAACAACCAGGTGCAACAGAAAACAAACGGCCCAATTAAGATAACCAGTGAGTTGAATTAGCCAATTTGGGGGAAAACAGAAACCCTAAAAAAGAGTTTGATTTGCGAATCAATGAAGAGAAGCGGGAGGCGGGTTAGCAGCAACCAGAGTTATATAACGTTGGGAGGGCGATATTAAAAATATTTTCCAACGGCCTAGGCAGTTGGAAAAATAAAAAAAATTTCCAACGGTTTAGGCAGTTGGAAATTTTTCAACCCTTCCAACGGCTTGGCCGTTGGAGATTTTTTTGACAAGTGTGAACTTTTTTTTCACAATTTCCAACGGCTTAGGCAGTTGGAAAAATAAAAAAAATTTCCAACTGCCTAGGCCGTTGGAAACAATAAATACTGAGAGTTGGGTATTTTCCAACGGCCTAGGCAGTTGGAAACAATAAATACTTAGAGCTGGGTATTTTCCAACGGCCTAGGCAGTTGGAAAAATAAAAAAAATTTCCAGTTGGAAAAATAAAAAAAAATTTCCAACTGCCTAGGCCGTTGGAAATAATAAATAATAATGTGCATAATTTAACTTATTGTTTTCCAACGGTGTAGGCAGTTGGAAAAACGCCCGTTAGAAATTTTTCAACACTTTCAACGGCCAAGCAGTTGGAGATTTTTTTTTCAGCATGGCCTTTTTTTCACAGTTTCCAACGGCCTAGCACGTTGGAAATTTCCAACGGCTAAGCCGTTGGAAAATGGGCCGTTGGTAAAAAAGGTTTTTTTAGTAGTGGTTTATAAAATGTCATTTATCTTAGTATGAAGTTTGCTTTATGAAAAGAAAAATAATATTGGTCATAAATACTATTAAAAAGTACAAACAAAGAACATTAGTAGCAGTAAACAATTTTTTAACATTAACAAGGCACATGTGAGGAGTTTGAAAGCACCATATCCAGGTGTGAATGTCCGCACCAGAACGGCAGAACCCAAGGAGAAATATGTTCCTGTGCGCCGCAAAGCCAGAAGAACAAGGGTAAATTGGTAATTACACCCAGACCAGGCCGCGGAAACCCGGCTGAAACTTGCGCGCCATCTTAACATCCTGAGGCAGAGATGAAATGAAACACATGCAGAATACACAGGCCCAAAAAACACAGGAGTGGTAGTTTCTACAACAGATTGTTATTTCTAACTCATTTCCTGATGAATTTTTGAAAAAAAAAAAATTCTTCTCCTCATCTATCCATCTGATCCTCGTCGACTTCTTTATAAATATATAACTACTCTTCTTCTTCAAATAATCATTCGTTTTTCTTTGCTCTGTCTCTCTCTCTCTCTCTCTCTCTTAAATTCTGTGGTTGAAGATTTAGATTCATCGAAGATGCTGAGCAGAACGGCGATACACAATGTGGTCGACATTATTGGTAAATTCTTCTCCCCCAAGTTCGGATTTGGGCTGACCTAGTGATTTGAGAGTGTTTGAGCTAGTTCTAGTGCTTGCAGTTCAGTAGAATCTTTTCGCGTTTGTGATCATTCTACTTCTCCGGTCTCTGATTTGAGCTAGTTTTTGTCAATTTTTTATCTTGTATGAACTAAGTAGGAGCACAAGGTGAGAGCGGAAGTTAAAAAGCATAACTTTTTTAAATTTAAATAAGTAAAAGAGTTATAAAAATGGAAGCGAAAGCGGTGACCTAAAATAGAATGATTATGTAACTTAGTGTATGAATCAGTTTATTTGACTTCTAGTAGAATCTTGATTTTGCAAGTTGAAGTAGTATGTAGAATCTTGATAATTTTGTGTCTGAGGTCGTTCTGCTTCTTTGATGTTTGCTCCAAGCTTGTTTTAGTGGTCATTTGAGCTTTCTCTATTACTACTGAGTCCCCTGTTTTCGTTCATCATGGATCAACACGTTTCGTTGGTTTGATTTTTTTTTTCTTCTCTTGCAGTAACGTAATTTCACCCATGTTTCTTTGCAAAACGTCATCTCCTTCTTTGTATTCCTCTCCCCAGTATAACTACTCTTTTTACATCTGTTTAGTACAGTTGCTAGGTTCCTTCTTCATTTTGGTATTAATTTATGGTTGTTCTTCAATAAATAAGAAACGAATGGATTAACCACCAGTTCATGCTTTATAAGAAGTTACCAATCATTATGATCGTTACATTAGCATTCAAACAACCAGTGTGGATAGTTATTTGTTATGGTCGGTGGAGCTGCTTACATGCACTATTTGATTTTTTTGGCTAACAGCCCTATATTCTACCATATCATTGGGAGGAAGAACGTGGAGGAGTTTCAGCCATATCCGTGTCCTTGCACAGTTCTGAACTATATATTGTCGAGCAAACTTGCATTCGTTCTGCCGCTAATGATCCCCAAGACCAATACCCCAAAGCTGAACGCCTCAAATTTTTTCTGAATATCAGCCTTCCACTGTGTACATAGTTATTTGTGGCAATTGATAATTGTTTTGAAGTGAGTAGTTGAACCTCTTGAGTTTCATGCTTGTCAAGCACTTTGCTAATTCTAAAATCTTGAATATGCTCCATGTTTTTGCCCTCTTCCTATGCATACATAGTTAATAAAGTAGGCAAACTATCCTAATAGATGTAGTTAATAATATATCAATTTGTTGGTTAATACAGTTAAAAACTAATAAATCTATAAATAGATATGAAAGCAGGTAGATTGGGCAAATAGTCTTTTCACAATTAAGAAAAATTTGATATAAATTTACATAGTGACACATGTACTTCATAAATGATTCTGGATTGACAAATGGTGATTTCTGTTTTTACCCCTGAAGCATACGTGTCGCATGAAGATTGGCTTGTCAGTTCAGTTACAATAGGTTTACAAGTTTGTATTTTTTTTTATTCTCATTTTTTCCACTTGACACCCGTTGTTCAAATGCCAAAAGTTTTACCCCATTTTTCCCCACGCCCGGCCAGTTATAATTCAGTTAATCAATTAAGTGCAGTTTTTATTTTCAGAGGCATTAATTTTAAAAGTAATGGGCATATGTCCCATTTCTTTACCCCACTCGCTCATCTTCCTAACTTACTACCTCATAGGCCACTTCATCTCGCTTGCACTGCTTAAGAAGTAAACCCCCACACCCCCCTACCCCCAAACTACAGTCCCACTTACACAACAGTGAGTATAAAAACAAAAGAGGAAAAATGATTTTTACAGTTAACATTTGCAAAAGTAGAATCAAAACTGCAACTTATCTCAGATGATCGCAGATACCCTTCTACCATCTATGTTGCTGCAACTGTTGTCCCCTTTAATCTTTGCTTTTGGTGTCACCTATAGCAGGGAAAGGTTGTATAGCTTCAGTATTACTACTCACTTAACTAATAGCATTGAAAAATCTTACATATCAATGCATTTTATGCAGAAACCAAATCTTCCATCTAACAGACAAGGATTTCATGAGGAAGGTTGCAAAGAAAGGTTGTATAGTTTCAGTATTACTACCCATTCAACTAATAGCAACGAAGAATCTCACATTTCTATTACTGCATTTTGCAGATTTTCTAGCCATTAATTTGAGGTCTCCCTTGCAGATTTTCTAGCCATTAATTTGAGGTCTCCCTTGGTTCTTGCACTTTTTCGGGCCAACATATAACTAAGACGTCTCTTCTCTTCTACAAATTTTATGCTATGCAAATTGGATGACCAAACTCAGTTCTAATCACTTTTATCTATTCATTGCAGGTAAGGAAACAACTCACATTCCAACCTTCCTCACAAAGATAATCTTCAAAGCAACAACAAATAGGTTCTACTTACCCTACCTTCTAGCTTTTAATGTATGCTGCCATGGTTAGAGTTTGTGTGGAACATATCTCTATTTTGTGCATCAATATGAATTCCTACAATGTTTTGTTTACTGAGGACATTTTTCATACACAATCTATTGATATGCAATTAAAATTTATTTACGTATCCAATCTATGTTCATTGTTAATAACAAACTAAAACACCAAGAATGAAGGAAATTAATCTTAAAAATTTTAGAAGGTAAATGTGGTGCGGTGATTTTTATCATTTCTAGAGTTATTTACTGTTTCAGTTTTTATACTCTTAGAGTGGGAACAAATCGCATTTTCAGCTTTTAAAAAAATGTTCTTCAAATTAAATTTGTTCTTTCCGGTTCTACAAGGAATCAATCAAACTATTTCCATTGTAATGTTGTTCCTACTTTTTTTATCCCCTATAACCCCTTTTTCAGTTCAAATGGATTGCCTAGAGGTTTTCTTAATTGAGTTTGTGAGAACTCTTGACCATGTCTATAAGAAGTTAAGAAAAGTGCAGGGAGAAAAAATAAGGTACAGTGTTGAGATTGAACTCAACACACTAGAAAGGGAGAGGAATTTTGTTAAGATAGAAATACCCTTGGCCAAGAATCTTGGTGATGCAATGGAGAAAGTAGCAGAGGAAGCTCTATGGAGGCTTACCCGCTTTTATAAGTTATACATTTTTTATGTCAACTTGGAGGCACATTTGGCTTTGAGGGACCAATTGACAGAGAAAGAGGACGAGGTCTAGGGGCACAAGTATGAGTTAGATCTGGTTAAATTTAACCAAAGTTGCTTGCAGAATGTGTTTGAGGATTAGATTGGTGAGCTCCAAGCCAAGGTGGCTGAACTCAAAGAAAGGTCGGCCTTCTATGAAGGCTCAGATGACCAGTCTATGGATAATGATCCATTTGAGGATTGGGCTGCTTTTAATAATCTATATGATTAGGGTTCATTTATGTTTTTTTATTTTTTTTCTTTTAAGACATTGGTTTATTACTTCTACTGTTCTCTTTTTTACTCTGTTTAAAATTGTGTTATACTTATGTCTTTTAACTATTCTACTAGCTTTTAATTTTAAGGCTAATTTATTTTAATTTAATTAAATTGATTTATTTTTACGTTTACATCTTTTTTGCCTGAAACCAATTTCATTTGAAAGCCAATATTACGTAGATGTAATAATTTATTTGAATAATATTGTTAAATTTTTATGAATTTTTCTTTTTTAATGCCTAAAACTACAAACATTCATAAAAATTTAGTAAGATTACAAAAATTGTATTTTCAATGGATTATTGCACCTATATAATGTTGGTTTAACTTAAGTCAATTGACTTCAAAATGACTTATTTTTATTCTTACATCTTTTTTCACATGGAACTAATTTTAATTAAAAACTAATATTATGTAAATGCAATAATCCATTGAAAATAAAATTTTTTCAATCTTACTAAATTTTTATGAATTTTTCTAGTTTAATGCACTAAAAAATAAAATTCATAAAAATTTAATAATATCATGAAAATTTACTTTCAAATGAACTATTACATCTACATAATATTAGCTTTCAAATGAAATTGGTTTCATGCAAAAAAAATTATAAAAGTAAAAATATGTCAGTTAACTTAAATTAAAATGAATTGGCTATAATTAGTTCAGGGTAAAAAAAACGTAAGAATAAAAATAAATCATTTGAAATTCAATAGGCTTAAGTCAACTGACAGCAAGGAACTGGGTGTAGTTACTATTACTACTCCACATGCTCTCCTTTTTATACTTACCACTTTATTACCACTTTTACAAAACCTTATTGCATTTGCCTTTTACTCTTAAAATACATATGAAACCATGAACTTGGGTATTCGTCGGTACAGTTCATTACTATGTAACTCTCAGTCCAACTTAACTATTTTTATGCTTCTGACCATTTCATACTCTTTACAATCCAAGTGGTAGCCATAGTTTCATAGGAAATAGTTTTTAGGTTTACCTCATACTTTCTCCTTTACCTCTTTGAACCTCTATTTATGAATTCATTCTTCATCCCATCCTTTGTTCTTAGGCTAAAGAAACAGAACAAAAGGGTTCATTAGTGACCATCTACATGTTAGAAATTATTAAACTTTAAATTGAATAAACCTTTAAAACTATTTAGAAACTTTAAAAATGAATTTTGAAAAAAAAATATTGCTGTTACTTTTACAAATAAAGCATTACATATTTAGTTAATTTTTTTAAAAAAAGTTAAAAGTGTCTCATACTTTTCAAGGGAGATTGCCTATAGATATACAAATTCTAATTTTTTAGAGCAAAATAATCCAAACATAGCGGAGTTTATAATTTCAAACTAAAAACAGGTAGAAAATAACATGTTTCTTCGACAACATTGACACTTTTGTCATGGAATAACACGACTTGCTTAAAACATTTGAGTTTAACTTGATTTTTGAAGTTTAATGACTAAAGGTTAACTCGTAATTTGATGGTTTAATTAAGCAAAGTATAAGAGCTAATATTGCATTTAATGCATAATTTTAAGACATAAGGCTCCCCTACCCACTAGTCCTGAGTTCAAGCCACCCTTCCCTTTTTACCCTTCCTTTAAAACCTTTATATTGTAGTGTAGACACACACACACACACACACACACACACACACATGTAGGTGTATGTATATGAGTTATTCAAATTTGTGTCAACAATTGTTTTTGTGAAAATATTTTTGTATTTGATTATTTTTGTTTATAGTTTTTTATTTGAAAATCCACCTAACTCATCCTCTTGACCCACCCAAACTAATCGAAACTCCCCATTTTTCACTGCAAATCAACAAAACTATAATAACAATCCTTAGTTGGAGCAGACCCACCTAAGTTGTCTCTTTCCCGAAGTTTGGCACCACCAAAGCTGACCACCCAATAGCATTGATGCCAATTTGGACTCAGAAGGTTGACTTAGCGAAGATGATGAAGATCGTGGTCAATTCAAAGAAAAGATCGATTGGGCAACACTGACAAAAATCAAGGTCAATTGGGCAATGGCCGCATGGTGTCGATTAGTCGAGGTCTTCTCACATACATGAATGGAGGGGTGAAGCAAAAGGTGGAGACATGAATGAAAGAACTCGATGTCACGTATGGACAAAAGGCGAAGATAGAAGCTTCTTAAAAGGTGAGAGATCAAAGGGTAAAATTGAAAAAATGAAAAAAGTAAACACCTTCAAAAATGTGTCTAATTAAATATTACATTAAAAAAAGGTCAAAATGAGTTATTCTTTCATTATCTTTTGAGTATTCTTCACTCGATAAGTGAAAGTTAATTTAGAGAAAGGTATCTATATTTGTTATGGGTATTGGTTGAGTAGGCTTTCTTCCACCATACGCGGATGGGCTAGAATAAGACATACTAAAAGGGGTGAGGTTTTTGAATTTTGGGTCTCTGTAATATTATATCTGTAAAATAAATTCTTAAATATAAGACACCACTTTAGTTAAAGTCTACGTTTGAGGCCTATAAAGATATTTTCACACACAAACTCATCAATAAATTATTCTAGGGTACACATCTATTATATATATATATAAGGCAGGATACATTTAAGGAGTTAAAGGTCTTTTCACTTAACAGAATAAACAACCAGTTGACACATGTCACTTTTTTATTTAAAGAAACAAATTTATGTATTCACATTGTGAATTGACAAGTTTACCCTACTGTTAGGATACAATTAAGAGTTTCACTGTCTTTTCATTTAACAGGCTTAACAACCGATTGACATGTAGTTTTTTTTTTAATTAAAGGAAACCAAAATTTGTGTTTCCATTGGGAATTTACGTGTTTACCCTCCTTTCCATTTCAATCAGAAAAAATGTTCCATTGTCCACAATAAGTAATTGCCTGAAATATTGGCACAAAAAAAAAACCATTTGCCTGAAAATACATATTGTTCAACTAAGGTAAATACTTAACATAATCACCCTTTTTAAACTTGTCAGTTAAAACAAAATGTTTTATCATTACTATTTGAATTTCAAAAACTTAACAACAAGGCCAATTAGTGGGAAAACTACCTACGCTTTTTTTGGAGATGGCAAAATTTGTCATCAATTAACCAATCAAATCAAATTAGTTTGAATGGTTAATATTCTAACCATATATGTTTACAAAAATACTAGGTAAAAAATCAAATTTTCATGAATAAAAAATATTTTAATTTAATTACTCATTTCATGCCTAATATATTTGGAAAAAATAATGATTTTCCTTTAAAACCTACCTCTATATATTCTAACACTTCTCACATTCATAGAACCCTAAAACAAGACATGTATATTATATCTCGCCTTTCTAGATATTTAGTATCATCTATATTTCTTTCTCCATTGATTAGTGTTATTGCTTGTATATTACCTCTTCCTTTTTCTCTTCTAAAACATTTATATTTTTTACTCCATCCATTTTACATTAATCGACTCTTTTACCTTTTTTGACTAAAGTTTACCTTGAACATATTCATATTAATATGTATTGAAAAAAATTCTTAAAAATGATATTTAGAAATTATGGCCTTTAAAGTTTCATTTTCATATAAAATATTCATATTTTTATAATAAATTTTGAAAGAAATAAAATAATAAACTAATTGCTGTGAATAGTAAAAGGGTTAGTTTTTATAAAATGGAGGGAGTAATTGATTATTAGTGTTATTGCTTGTATATTACCTCCCGCCTTTCTCTTCTAAAATTCAGATTCTCCATGTTTGTTAAGCTATATTTTTGTTTTAGTACTATTTGTATTTTTCTGTTTTGAATCATTAATGCTATTAGTGTTATTGCTTTTAAGTTCATGATAACATTTTTTTCATTTATGATTATGGATTTTTCAATTATATACTAATACATGCAATTATCATCTTTTTTACGGGGTGTTTCAATTTCATTGGTAGCTTGTGATGATTGAAGTTGGACGTTGGATCTAGATGGGTAAGGAGGTCGTCAAAGTTTTTTCTTATTTATGGGTTGGAAATATATGTAAGAAATTTATGTGCAACTAGATGGATTGGTTAATTAATCCAGGCCGGACGTTGAAAAATAGGTTATAATATTGATCTCTGTAGTTGTTAGTTCATGTGTGCTTTGTAAGAAGGGGTGGGGTAAGCTATAGGTAGATATTGTGTTGCTTGAGGCGCAGATATAGCATAAAATGTAGGAATGGGATGCTATGCTGAAGCTCCTAGATATACTTTTGTTTATTTATTTCCTAAGCAAAATAAGCATATAGTTTTGTTGTTCAATATGTGTGTGTGTGTTATAATCATATTTTTTGTAGCCTCTTTCATCCCTTAAGCTTCAATTTTATGATATTTGTCTATAATTTGAAGTTTCATTCTATCATTTGTTCTTTTATCTCTCATTCGTTATTTCCATTCTTTGGTTTAATTTATCTTTCTGTTTCATTATTTATTTTTTCATTTTTTCGTTTACGTTTTATCTTTCTTTCATCTTTCTATTTTTAAATGTAATTTTTTAAAAAAAAAAAATTGCAAGCAATGGTAGCCTTCGTGGATTATAGAGTAATGGTGATGGCACCCTTGAGCCATAAGCTAGGCATAACTCCCAAAACCACACTCTGAAACAAATTGAGCCATTTAGAATTTAAGTTAAACATTGGGAATTGCATCTATATATACTATGGTTATGACATTCAAATATTAAGTATACATACAGCCATCCGAATTTTTATACCAATCTTCTATTGATAAATTATAGCTTTATTTAAAGTTATTAACTAAATTTATTTGAACTGTTTTATCCTGGCGTAACAAAAAAATCTATGCATGCTATAGTTATGACATTCAAATATTTATACATTTTTTGAAACCGAATACAACTTCAGATGTCATGCCAATGTCGGGGTATGTAAACTAACCAATGTAATAAAGTTGATACATTTCTTATGGTGATACAAATTGGATGTGGAACAAAATTAATATACACTCACATCCATTTTAATCATTTGCAATGTATATTATCACCGTTGGAGTAATTAACTGGCACAATTTTGATGCAATTTTCTTTCAATTTATTTGGAAAGTATTCTTGCATTTGTAATTTTTATTGAAATTTGTTTATTTAATAGCTCTCCTTTTGTATATCGAGTTAATGCATAGAATTTTTTGTCAATCAAGTGTATTCAAAAGTTTAAAAATCAATAGATCCAGTTCCATAGAAATACAACGTATCATAGATTGATAGCTAAATATGATTAATTAATTTTACAATCTTATAAAAGTTCAAATCCAAAATAATCATTAACTATATCTGGGTTTGTTATAATTAGCAATTCATCAACTTATTATACTAGATACTAAAACCCGTTCTCAGGTTACTGTTCATTTAAACAGTAAAAAACAATGTCTTTCTGGTTTTGGACTGGTTCGCCTAAATTTTTTTTTTGACGCGATTGCTTTGTTTAGAAGTTTGGTTAGTTTTTCGAAATAAGGTGACTTTTTAAGGGCCTTTCTTGAAATTCTTCTACTTTCATTCTGTTTCACGTTTCTTTTTTGTGAAATGTATTTCCAGTCCCTGTGTTGTTTTCGTTTCTCATATTAGGCCATGATGTTGATCAGCTTGATATTTTGGACCTTAAACTTAGTAACTACTTAATTTTAGTGTTTTTGTTTGATCTCTTGTTTTTTTTTTTGTTATGTGTGTTATTTTCTAAACTAAAACATTGGTCATCCTGGTTTATTTATTTATTTTAGTGAAATAGAACTTTTTTTCCTTAACTTTTTCTAAGTTAATTGTTAAACTCTTAATACATAAAGTTTTTACATTTTCTCTTTAGGCCTCCAAACTATTTTTATTACTTTTCTTGATTATTATTTTTCTTAATATTGTGATATTATGTGTCTGTCGCAACGCGTGGGCCTTTTAACCTTGTATATACTATATATTAATTGCCGACTAGATCACTGTACATGAACAGTGCTTTTCCTTTTTTTTTTTTTTGCGTTTTCCTATGTAATGGTTTAATTTTTGTTCCACCACCAATAGATTTCATTTCTTTGGGTTTGGTCCCTCAACTGTTACTGTTAGCATATGGCTTTTTTCTCTGCTACCATCAAATCATTAAGGGAAAATTAGATTTGAGACCATGCAATCATAATTGGAATCAATCAACAATTAAAGGAAAAATTCAATTAAATATAGTATAACATTTAAACCAGACAATCTGAAATGGAATATACCATAATTTGACTACACAATACTAAAACTAAACAATATTATATGGAATGTAAAGTCAATAGTTTAATATCCATATACACAATTTGAAATTAAGGAATAAAAAAAATTTAATTTTGTAAAAAAATATTAGGATTGACTTAGTACACAATTTATATTACATTAATTTCTTGATTGAATACATTCTTTCCATATATGTCCAGAAACATAAATTTAGTTAACTATTTTATTTGCAAATTTAATATAAAATCATGATAAAATTATCTACAATCAGTACTAAAATTTTATGACCCGGATTAAATTAATTAAATTAATTAGAAATATTACAAAATTAGTATCAAATTTTCATATCATTAATTATAATATCCATTTTATACATTACTCAACTTAATCACAAAATCATGGTTTATAATTTCCAAAAGTTATGCGAAATTAAGGAAAAGGTCAAGTATATTCAGTACAAAAATATTATGATTGACTTATTGTCATTTTATATTACATTAATTTTATGACTAATTATATTCTTTCCATATATGCTTAGAATTAAAAATTCGGTTAACTATTTTATTTACAAATTTAACATGAAATAAGGACAATAAAACTACAATTATCACTGATTATATTATTTCCAAACATACCTAGTAGCGGAAAGTCTATATAAACATAAGTGTAAATGGGGAGAAAAAAGTTTGAATTTCAGTAATTTAGGTGATGATAGCTTTTATCAATGGGTAAACTGGTAAAAATATTCATACCGGGGCTGACATGGGTACTAAATCATACCTGTCTAGCGAGTACAGGCGGGTGGTGGGTATGAGGCATCTATCATAGGTAAAATTCACTCCGCCTACCTGTGAAATCCATGAGTATAATTTTTTTTAATTATAATAGATGCAACACCTATACTTAAGTAATATTTTATACTAATTCTCATTGAATAATTCATTGTATGAATGTCATAATTTTATGTATTTTATGATTTTGTTGTATTATATGTGAACAGTGACTTGTATGTATGTTTTATATTTTATTTTTATGAAATAGAAAAACACAGTTTAAACAGCAGGTTATCCTTGCATATGAATTATCCGTGAGTTGTGGGCATGAGTGAGATTTTTTACCCTGCTTGCTGATATCCGCAAAGTCTCTGGCACACAAAAAAAAAAAAAACAACGGGCACAGATAATGGGTAGATGTATCGACTCCTGATCCACCATGTTACCATCCCTAATACCATTTTATTGATTAATATATCAATAGGTCATAATTTTGATGATATTTTGAAAAGTACAATGTGATTTACAATATAATTATAGAATTACCGGTTCTATTAACTTTGGACTTTTATTTTTGTTCCTATAGGCTATAGCAACGCCCGTATAAAATTAATTTTAGATTTCATGGAAGAGACGATATCTCCACATTCTCCTGGATATAAATTCATTGCAGACTTTGAAGCGGTACACGACGTGAGACCAGTGCCAGTGGAAGTGGAAAGGAAAAGTCGGGGGGATAAAAGTTTCGAACGTAAAAAGGGTCGCTTTCTGAAACAGCAGAAGAAATGAGAACGCGAGAGAGTAAAATGGTGCAGAGAAGCTGGAAGGCGCTCAAACTTCAACTCCATGACTTTTTTTCTCGCACGCTCCTTTGCCAAATCCAAGCAGACCAACCACCTTCCCCTTTCGTTCTCTCATTCTTCGTCTTCTCGTCTTCTCATTCTTCCCCTTTTTCTCTATTTGAAGGTAATCTTTATAACCTCACCCAGAAGCAGGAAACCAAGTTGATTGATTTGATTCTTCGTACCATTTTCCGGTGAGTTGCTCGTATTTTTTACTTGTTTTTTTTTCTCTTTTTAATTTTTGTTTGGGTTGATACGCCGCAATCGTTTGACTTTCCTGCGACTGTACCAAATTCTGCCTCCGTTTGAATTCTGGGTTTCTTTTTTTTTTTTTTTTCTATTGTTTTTAGCTAAGAGATTCTTGTAAGTGAAACTCGTGTGGTTTTTTATTCCCTTGTCTAATTCGATCGTCTGAATATATTTGTTAGAAACCATAATTGATGCCTGCTGAAGTATCGTTTCCGTTTTGAAAGTGAAAAGGACTTGAACATGTGATCTGGGAAATTGAGGTGAGAGGGACAAGTAGAAGGAGGAGATGGGCTGCAACTGTTTTGGTGCCTCGGAGAAAAAGGGAGCTTCTCCAAGTCAGCCTCCACCTGGTATGGATAGTTGGTGGATTTGATTAACCTTTTTCATTCTTGCTTATATACATTCTGTGACGGTTACATTATTAGTGAATCAGATCTCTCAATTCAATGGAAATATGTTTCCTGTTGTAGCCCTTTCTGAGATCATATTTTAATATAATATGAATTGAGTTCAGTGAGGTGACTATATGCTGAACCTGTTTTAAGGATAGGTTCTAAGGAGCCCTTTCTGGGGTAATATTTTATTGTTATGCATATGATATGAATTCAGTTTAGTGAAGTGACTATTTGCTGAACCTGTTGCAAGGATTAGATTCCGGGCAGCCATTTAATTGGAGATCATACTCACCAAGTGAACTTTTCTTGATATAATTAGTTCACCTTTTCCTGGAACTATGAACATTAGTTTTGCATAGCTAGGTGGTCTGGGAGTTCAACTCTCACTCAAAGAATCATATACCTAGCTATATTCTGGGTATACTGGCCCCTTCATATGGTCTGTTCTGCCATTTGAGCTAAAGCTATCGATTTATGCTAAAGTTTTCTTGTGCATTTCTGCTTACTCTGAGTAGTTCGGGATTTAGATAGTAGTTTAATTTATGGAAGGATATTCCTGATGTTACTCTTTTTTTTCTTGCTTGTGGTAAGGCTTGTCCATCCACTCTCTAATCATTTTGGTTTAGATGGTATAATCTGATAGAGGAGTTCAAGGTTGTTTTTGTCATTTTGTTGTGATGGGCATGTTAAGTGGTCCTAGCCCAGATGCTAGATCCATTTTCAGTGGTTTAATTGGGGTTGCATGTGAGCGGGCATGTTGAGCAGTGTTATCCTGCATGTAATGTTATTTGTTTGTGCTTTATATTATAGTAATGCTTCTCCACCCATTGCCGACTGATTTTGGGTCAGTGCTCTAGCATTAGTCAATGAATAATATATGTATAATGCCACTGCATTACTTCTGATTGCTTTTCCACTTTCCTTTCCTCTTTTTTGTGATGCCAGAGCAAATGCCTGGGAATGTCAACCATTTTTCCTACAAAGAGTTAAGTAGAGCAACTGATAATTTCCATGTGAGCAATAAGATAGGGAAGGGAGGTTTTGGAACGGTTTACAAGGTACTTTATTGTTCATCAAACTAGGCATGGTTCTTTTTTAGGTATCATCAGCCTGTTTCTTTCAGTGGTTGAATCTGACATTGGAGTTTCAAGCAACTTCCAAGTATATGACAAAATTTTGTTCAATTTATTTCATAACTCATAAGGTTTATTTTGTTAGACCTAGCTGATGAGGTATTTTGGTAGTTGGTCTAAGTCATTTAATATTTGAAGCTTCAAATTGATTACTCTAGCATCTGTAATTCAGACTCATGAAGAAGTTGGAACTGATCTAATAATCTTCTTTCTACAAGCCTCATAATTTTGATAGTGTCAGTATGGTTTTGAATTAGGGCATGAGAGCCATGGGCACAGTGTTTCTAGATAGCTTAATACTTCGTAGTACAGAAAATACTGCCACCAGACTCAGAAATGGACCTCTTTGTAATTACAAGGCGCCTATTAACCTACAGCTTTGTCATTTGTACTTGTTTCAACTGTTTTGACTCTGTATGTGATATCTGTTAAAGCAAACATTTTTCTAAGTACCTAATTAAATCCTGCTCCATGAACAGATTTTATTGGCCAAAATACTGATGAAATCCTTTCACAAAGCCTTCTGATTTCTGATTTGTTGGCCCAAACAATTTTCATTTAATAATGTAAATTTACCAACAAAGCTTCAAAGACTGTGGTCCATGCTAAAAGTCAACGCGCAGTCAAAGCTTCAGATTCAAAACTAATTTTGCAGAATGCTCCAATGACACAGTCTGATTAGCATTGTAAGTCCAACTGAAGTGATTTATACATATTGGCATCAGACCTGCTAAAGCCATTAGTTGCAATGTTCTTTTCCCAATTTTTATCCTGTTGACACAGCTACTTCACACATATATGACAGCATAAATTCGTACCTCCATCTCTCAGTTTCCCAGGATTTAAATACCTGCTGAATTTCTTAACTCCTGCACCAAAGTACAGGGCACGGGTACCAGATTCAAGTTTCCTTCTATCATATCATGAAATGCATCAGTAAACTCAGTTCAAACTGTGCAATGCCTGTTGCTCTACTCAAACAGAAACTGAAATCTGTTAATAGCAAAAGTGACAGTTCAGTGACTTCAGTTTTTTTTTTTATCTGTAGGTACTGCCTTCACAACATCAAAATGACAGTAACCTTTTATTACTTTAGCCCCTTCTCACACTAGTCTCTTACACAAAACGCTAAATACTTTGAACCCAATCTTGAAATTTGCAAAGAAATACTGCCCTTCTTAAATCAGTAGATGAGAATGTGTAACCATGATCAAAAGTCTTGTTTTACAGCTTGTACGGGTCCAAAATACTGATATACTGATGTCTGCAAATTTTCAAGATCAAAGCTTGTCCCAAACTAAAGGTCAACTCAAAAGTCAAAGCTGATAATGAAAACTGATTCTGCAGAATTCGAGTGTCTTACCCTTTTCAACAAAACACACTCTCAACCAAATGGTGCACAATGTCATGTAAGTTATCTGAATTCACCAAGCACTTCAATCCATAACAGTGTGCCTCATTGAGTAACTTGAACCACAGTGGCTGAAACATCTCACATGCACCAGCAGAATAAGTACTTTAAGACCCAAACTTGCACCAAACTGCTTCTTTCACTATGAGTATAACTTGGACACAAATCAAATACTTGCTGTAGGTATTTTCAATAAGCAAATCAGTCACAATACTTATGCAAATAAATTGTGATCATTTTAACTGAAACTGCTTAAATCTAAGTAACAGAAACTTGAGAACTCGCTGGATTCAAGAGCTTTTTGAGTTCCAGACCAAATCTTAAATCTAAACTTTTTAAACATATTCACTTCATCAAATGAAAGGTGTCCAAAGTCACAAATCTGGTTCTAAATGCACCAAACCAAACTTGACCATTAAAACCATAAAAATGTGTTACTGACATGAAAATTTCTGGTTTTGATGCACATTTCTGGATATCCTACTGTTTGTGATGTAAAATATGATCAAACAAGTCTAATAAGCCCCAAAAATCTTGCTGGAAACGTTAAAACAGGAATCAAGCTATAAATCCAAATCTAGTCACTTGTTTTCCCAAAACTAATTCTCAAACCTTCTGAATCTGTTCCAAAATTTATTTTTCATTAAAATCAGATATTTGATTGCAGGAAAATGGTCAAACAAGTCTTAATTAACCAGTAGAACATGCATGTAAAGTTTCAGCTCAAAACTCCTTTATTTGCTAACAAGTCAAACATAAGTCAAAGGGCCAAAATGCTGATTTTTCCAGCAAAATTCCTGCAGATTTTCCTGCAGAATTCTGCAGTATTTTGGTCCTCCTTGCTGCATATTTCCAGCAGCTCAACCAAGGCCAAAATCAATTAATTTGAAGCTTGAAACTACATGGTTTATGACTAAATACCTCATAAGATGCACAACACAACTTATTTGAAACTTGGAACCCCAATCTAGAAATAACAAAACGGAGAACAGCCCTCAAACTTCTTTAAAACCAGCTCAAACCTGATAACTTCAGTGCAAAAAGCAACCCAACAAGTCTCAAATAACAAGTAAAACCTGCACAAAAAGTTTTGGCTCCAAAGAACTCCTCTAGTTAAAAGTCAATGCTCAAGTCAAACTTCACAATTTTGAAACCATAACTGCAGATTTTTCTGTCAAGACTTCCAGAACTATTGGCAAGACTAACTTTTAAACAATTAAACTGAAGTTCATATCAAAAGCAGACTGAATGAGTAATCACAGCATCCATTACTCCAGATTTAATAGCTAATTCTAAACAAACTTGGAACAGAATCAAAGCAGAATCACACCCAAAGTCCTGCAGTACCATTGAGCCCGTGAAACACAAAAGTCTCCGCACTTCACTGCCTTTGGAGAACAAAACTGGAACTTAAAAGTTACTAAACCAAGACAGAACACACTCGAGTCCACTAACCGATTAGGTTTTACACTTCCAGACCTTGTACACAACACTTCCATGGAACCACAATCGATCTGAAAGAAAGCAGCCTGTGCAGAACTTGACTTTGCAGTGACACAACCTAGCACTCAAAGTTGCCATACTCATTCTATAGCTGCTCAAAACCTACTTAACTGAAAACGTTATGAACCTCCCAAGCACACAATTCCTTGGCAAACTTGCACTTTGAAGCCTACAGTTCAGAATTTATCAAAGCTTCAATCACTGAAACTCTTCTCTGCACTGATCAACTTTCACAGAAGCTGCTGTGGCATATGGCACTCAATTATACAGTTCTGGAAAACCTGCTCTGATACCACTTTGTCACAAGCCACTCAGAATAGCACACAAGTAGTGCTACGGCAACTGATTTTGCATATATCTGAAAATCATTAATGGCTTACACAAACTGCGTGGTAGCCAAACTAATATTTCAAAACAAATTTAATCCAAGTAATTAAACCATAACAAAAACATGCTAGAGGACATCTAGCCTGGAGTTGCTTACAAAACTGTGCATATTAAATTAGGACGCTAAGTTGTTGTAGGTAGTTGACAGACCAAGTCCAACGGTTCATACACATTTCAAATATGAAGTTTAACTTGTGTTCAAAGTTTTAGGCTGAAACCATGTTTATTGCAAAAAGTCAACTACTGGATCTGGATCTGATAGGCACATGCATCACAGAATCCCAGTCCCTTAGGATCTGGAATACACATTCCCCTTTTAGAAGAACCATGATCACTCAAAACAATCAATGTCACATGGCCCTCTGGGCTTCTCTACAGCATGCACTTGCATCAAACATCAATGCAGAAATAAAAGTCCACAAATTCGCTAAGAGAAGCAATGTTTCTTACAAATTACCCTTCAAATTTTGAGACCAGAACCTGCTGCCTGAAGCTTCACATTGATCTGTCTTAACTGTGATGAAACCAAGAGTGCATGTGAAGTCCAAACTCCCTCCTATTCTGATCCGAAGCTACTCCTTCAGTTAACAACCATGGCACTCCAAACTCCTCAATGATCCTCTTTGAAGTCTGAGACCAAAACTGAGACATTCTGTTGCTATTCCTTCAACTCCTCGTAATGTATCTCCAGATTTCACCAATTTCAGGATTTTTGAATGTTACCCATGAAGAAGAACCATTATCGCGTCAATTACTATTAGAAGCAGATAGCTGCTCATTTTTTAAACGCTTAGTGGGATTAACTCAAAAATCCAGCCCGTCACTTTCATAATCGTTTTTTATTAAGACCCTGATCCTCAATTCTTATCTCCTAACTCCCTAAGCCTTGTTATCCAGATTTTCTTCAATAGTTCACTTATGTCCTTCCACTTCTGTCAAATAATACCTCATTATTTTCTCCTTTGCAAATAAGTCATTTCATCACAATCAATCCACAACTCCGTAATTTCTTGCAGCTAAGTCCTCAATCTTATCAAGGCTTCCAATTAAGTCACTCCAGAAATAACTAAATCCAGGCTCGGCCACAATATCTTGTTCACTAAGCCATCCGGAATATCTCTTATAAGTTGATTAACAGGATAGGTGTTACAGATTTGCTCCTTGCTCACTACATATTCAGTTGCGTGTTCTTGGATTTTTTAAGCTAACAAGCGGAGGCATGTAAGGTAACAATCTGAAATAGTACGTGACATTTCTTCTTTAACATAGAATTTCTCCATATCATCATCATGCTTCAGTCTGCACTCTTAATTCCAATGATGTTGGAGTCTTTGGCAAGAAGTTACAATGTCAATCAAATCTTAAAAGCCATGACAATGTTATAGATCCATGCTAAAGAACAAAGCGGTGATAGTTTTACATAGTTTTCATTAATTTTCTCCACCTATATGGAAATTGTCATGATAAAGCGATGAATTGGGATACTTGCCATTGTCATGTTCCAGTTCAATATTAATATTTTGAAATTATTACATTTAATATGGAACATGGTCATATTGATTTTTTCCATATAAAACTTTAAAATATTTCCTAGGTGGTTGCTGTTTTTCAATTTCTTTGAAACTTCTCTTACCCACAAAAATATTATTGGGGTGTCTACTGAATGAAGTATATAGCAGCTGGATTTTGTCCATACCTATGGTCACTTTTCAGAAAAGTCTGATGTGGGACAAACTTTGATTGTCCTTCATTCATATTGGCAAACAATGGTAGCTTACTGCTGTGTGAATTTGTTTCATTGCTAGGGCATTCTGAGAAATGGAAGTGTAGTTGCTGTAAAGACACTTTCTGCTGAATCAAAGCAGGGAGCACGTGAATTTTTGACAGAGATCTGTACCATATCAAACGTAAAGCATCCAAACCTTGTTGAATTGATTGGATGTTGTGTCCAAGGTGCTAATCGGATGTTAGTCTATGAATTTGTAGAAAATAACAGTCTTGATCAAGCATTGTTGGGTAAGATTTAACTATTTTGCAGAAGTGAGCTTTGATCTTTGTATGGAGAAGAGGACTTGAATCTACTTGGTATTCTTATCTATTGCAGGCAGGAGTACAAAAGTCCATCTGGATTGGGAAAAAAGGGCTGCTATCTGTGTTGGTGTTGCTAGGGGCCTTATGTTCCTTCACGAGGAAACTGTACCCCATATTGTGCACCGGGACATCAAAGCAAGTAATATACTTCTTGATCAAGACTTTAATCCTAAAATTGGAGATTTTGGATTGGCCAAACTCTTTCCAGATAATATCACTCATATCAGCACCAGGATTGCTGGAACAACGTATGTGATTGCCTCTCCCTGTCTCCCTCCTATTTATCAGACATTGTTATAAGACAAGAACATATAAAAATAAAAGATAAAAATAAAGGATAAGTATGAATATTTAGTTTCAATATAACTTATCAGTTGTCGAACCATTGTTCAGCCTACATTCCAATCCTCGATTTTTTGTTTTTTTGTTGCTAAATGATCTTGTTAACACTGAAAGTATGCATAAGTAACATATTGTTTATTTTGTTTCATACAGTGGCTACTTGGCTCCGGAATATGCACTTGGTGGTCAGTTGACCAAGAAGGCAGATGTTTACAGTTTTGGTGTGCTTGTGCTTGAAATAATTAGTGGCAAGAGTAGTTCAAAAATGAACTGGGGAGGCACGGATAAGTTTCTTCTGGAATGGGTGGGTTATTACCTTTCTCTAGCATACCGTAAATTTTCATGGCCTAAGACTATAGTTTAATATCCTTGTTTTGCTTTGGTTCTCAAATTTTCTGGTTGGCCTCGTATGACTTGAGAGGTTTGGGGTTTTTTTCAGAGATTGATTTTGGCATTCGCAAAAATTTAGCTTATGCTCTTTAGATTACAACACTTTAGTTTTTTCTGGTGTGTTGTTTATGAGCTTTAAGTGTTCTCGTAGTGATTTTGTCTACAAACCTTAGGTTTTTTACCTGATAAACCCATTTGTTTCTTTCAGGTGAATCAATGGTAAATGATATTTTTAATAAATTTGACATGAGAGGTACACCTCAACTATTGTTGTTTTGACTTTTGCAAGACAGGTATGGCAGCTCTATGAAGAAGGAAAACTTCTGGAGCTGGTAGATCAGGAACTTGGAGAGCATCCAGAGGATGAAGTCATTAGATACATCAAAGTAGCCCTTTTCTGCACTCAGGAAGCAGGAAATCGGAGGCCTAACATGACTCAGGTGCTTCAAATGCTCACAAGAAACATCCGACTCAATGAAGACCTCCTCACACCTCCAAGATCCTTTGCTGAGAAGTCTTTTGGCAAAAAGTCAGCTTCTGAGTCCACTAGCTACCAGATGAGCTCTGTCCCGGTGACGATAACCCAGGTAACCCCTAGATGAAGATTGAGCTCAGCTTTCTTTATTTTGCATCAAGGAAATGGATGTCGGCAGCAATAACGTTTTTGTTCACTCGACAAAATGCGGAAGTCACCTATCACTCAATTTGTTTGAGGTTCTCATCTATTTGATATTAATCTGCCATTTTTTTTCTCTTGTTCTTCTCCAATTGTCACCATTTTTTCGATCACGGGCTTGTAGAAAAACAAAAACCTTTCTTGGTTACTAAGGAAGAGTCAGTTGCTTCAAAAGTAGGATCATTTTGGGAATGCTGTATGATATTTGTAATGGGATATTTATACGGTACGGGTTGGTCCTATGGATAACATGGTAATCCAGTTTTTACAAATAAAACTCAGTATTACATAGAGCAATTGATTTATAGGCGGCATTGCCGGTAAACTCCTCCGTGGCTGGCTCGTTAACATCAGGTGCAAGCTTTTCGTTGACGGCTGGAGACACCATTGTCCTTCTACACGGGTAGCATGTTTTGAGCTGCTCCACCTCCATCCAAACGTCCTTGCCTAATCACAGGCGCAGTCAAACCCTAGTTCGGAGACCTGACATAGAGCGTCGTCGACACTCAAACATCATTTCCCTTCCACAACACGCACAAGCAATGGAAACATCACTCTGGTTCTCTTTAATTAATTGAAAATGAGTCCTTAAAATTTTTTTTCACTCTTTAGATTTAAAGATGTATTTAACTTTGAACCCAAGAGTTAAAAAAAAAAAAAAAACATTTGCCTCTTTGGTGCGGGAAGAAAATAATTATGTATTAGATAGAACTTTATTGGTAGGTACAACACGAGCCTAGGAATAGAGAGATTGAACAAAATTGTTTTGGTAGATAAACAACATAGTTAGAGGTTGAGGTATGGCTTTTTTGGTTGGACATTGAGTTTTCACATAACTTGGGCCTAATCCAGCATCATTTGGGTCTTGATTGTTGATCTCGTAACAAATGTCTAATCCAGAATCATTTGGGTCTTGATTGTTGGTCTCTTAACAAATGTCTCTTGTATTACACTACATGAGGGAGTATCACACTCTGCGTAGAGATTTGGTTGAACATCATCAGTTAATAATATCAAACAATATCAAAGACTAAACCATTCAATAAATTATTAGACATTTATTTGATAATTAAAATATCAATTAGTTCCCTAATAAAAGATAAAACAATCTTTTCCTTTCTCTTGACTAACCGGTCAATGCCTTACAAGAATAAGGGGGAAAGCAAAATTTCATAAACAAAGGAAAGGAAAGGAAATTGCCATTTCAAACTCACTACTAAGCCAAGAATCAACCATGCTAGCAATGTGGAAGCCGAGAAAGTGCTCGACAAGCTGGTCGAAAATCAATGTTGATTTCCTGCAGGAAATCTTTTCCCCCGAGATTGTGTTTTATTTCGAAGTTTCGGTAAATACCAAAATTTGAGTGGGGAGGGTTTTGTTGAAGGCGTTCGGCACTTTTCTCCCTGCTGAGGCACCTGAGTCGGCCGCACCAGACACCGATCACTTATTTCGTCAAGGTGTAGAAACAGCAGGAACAAAAATAAAAGAACATGTGATGAGCACGTAGATTATTAATCTCGCACATCAATTTTAACCCGGCGATGTTGGGTGGCCATTTGTTTTGGCGCACAGGTAACTGCAATCTGGATCTTCTAGCCCAGAGCCCAAGCAGAAAAACTTTGAACTACGGATTGTAGGACTTTACCCCAAAGGGAGCCCTTCCAGAAATTCTCAATGGCCAAGGCCAAGCCCAGGCCAATGAGGGGGTTTGGAAATAGTTTTCAACCAGCAATAGACGCGCCTCGGTTAGAACCTCATTAGCTGCGTCATTGCCCCAAGCGCAAAGATGAGGTATGAATTAGAAATTGCTTCGTTTTTATAGGTATGATAGACGAGTCTGCGTTTCTCGGTGGCTCATGTGGGATGACTGGATGGGTACTAGCGTGGAAGATCTGCGCCATTGATCCCAAACATTTAATCACTGTTTTAGATCCGTCCTCAACATTTGTTTCTTTGCATATTGATACTAAACCTTTATAACACATTGTATATTGGTCCCTATTTATAGAGAACTTGTTCATACTCACGCAATTATATAATATAAACTTTCAGCAACTATCTTAAATTTGTTTACTCCCGCACAATCAATTTTTTTATAGTTAACAAACCATTTGAATTATAAAATTTTCTTCTCTATGCATCAGATTTATATGTCTATTTAGTTTTATGATAAGTCTAAACAATGATGTAAAAAAAAACTCACATTGGCAATTATCCGACTATATCCTAGCCCATTATATGATTTTTATTTTTATTTTTTTACAATTAAATGGATTTAGATTGGATATGAGTTCTTTTGTATACCTACTAGATTTTGAATAGGATGTGAGTTTATGCCCAACCCGCCTTGTATCCTGCCCTATGATATATGTGTTATTATCTAGATTTCCATTTGTACTTTAGTATAGGGCGGTAAATCCTAATCTAAGCATCTTATGCTTACCAGCCTTTGTATAATTTTTAGTACTCTGGGGTGCTTCACATGTTAAGAGAAGGCAACTCCAAAGCTAACGACTTAGCAAAACAATTTCATTGTTCAACTCCTCTAGAGTTATGGTCTTGATGTATTCCTATTTGTTTGTTTGCTAATGCTTTTTGCAAGAATGTTGTTGAATTGCTTAATAACCCGTTGCTCTGTTTTCTTACTACTTTGTTTGCTCGACCTGGATTGCTAGGCTGCAGCTAATAACTTTGTTGGTGTGTTGTTCTCATTTAATAAATTGCCTTTTCATTTAAAAAAAATGAAAATTACTGCTAACTATTATAATATCCGGCAAGTAGATGAGTTTTACCCGATCTTACTGTTTTATAATAGATATAATAATAATATTGAAATTATAAAATTAATGGATTGTGAATAGCATATGGATGAAATATCCAACATAATAGATAGGATGTGAGAATATCACTATCTTACATATATTCTATCCATTACTACCCCTAAGTCTAAAAACCAAACTACAATAACAGGTTATAAATATCTGAGACTCATATGTAACGAAGTGGAGGTTAAGGACAGACTTGAGATTTCCACAGATAATTAAAGGCCTGGTGCCAATGGTGCAATTTAACTGTACGACCATCAATGTCTTAACCACTGCTTGGCTCTGCTGGTGCAGAACTGCAGATACATGAAGCAGGTATATTTTCCTCGTAATTATGAAGGAATACTGATTAACTATTCCCAAAATCAAGAGTAAGAATAAATCCCGTAACCAAAGTTCATAGAATACACAGAAATCCAACACTATTAATGCGTACAAAAAGTGGTGCCAGCTCATATTCAGGTATGTAATAAGACAATATGTTGTCGATCATCAAAACCCTGATAAAATCAAGCAATGATCAAGCAAAAGAATACGACCACAGAAAGCAACGTAGAAGAAGCTTAGTTTTAGCGATTAGGCTGCAGCTGTTGGCTCGGATTCCTCAGCAACTTGTTCTTTAGCAGCAGGTGCCTCTTCTGTGGGTGTGGGTGAAGCTCCGTCAGCTGCAGCTTCCTCTGTAGCGGCAGGGCCTTTATCTGTAGGGACAGTTCCATTCGATGCTATACCCTTGCCGGTTTTGGCGTCCTTTACACTCTTTCCCTCTTTTCCATCCTTTCCGTCTTTGGCATCCTTAGCTGGGGCAGGGGGAGGTGGCATCATGTGAGGTGGAGGGTTGTGCTTCAGCTTCAAAAGCACATGACGGAATCTAGAAAGATCGGTTGGCTTCCCTGGTTTAGGTCCCTGGATGACAGTTATCGAGGGCTTATTCTCCTGGTCTTTCTTGCCTCTTCTCTTCTCAATGTTGACAACCTCACGAGGAATCATCTCCGATATTGCGCTCCAGTATTGATTGGGAGCATTCTTATGGAACTTCTCTTGATTGGCCAAGAAAAGCTGCCACAAGCACACAAGGTCAGTGTTATAAATTATAATGCAGTAACTATCAGGAAAATAACAAGATAAGAAATGCAATATTACCTTTTCCCTGTCCCTGTTGTTAGTTTTGTTGGTTTCAATGTTAACTTTCCTTTTCTCGTGGAATTCTCTCTTGTACACCTCAGCTTCCTCAATAATCTGATTCCTCAGTTCCTTTTCCCTCCTCTCCTTCTCTTCAAGAACAATTGCGTTCTGACTGTAAAGCAGCAGAACCCCATATTTCACAAATCGATACACAGGCCAAAATTACTATGAGATCTTAGCTACTGAAAGAATTGAAGCTTTTTGCACTTTTCAAGTCAAATTTTAACAATATTAGAAGAAATTTTTAACTTCAGAATGGCTAGTAATCAAATGCACTACCTTCATTTATGTAAGCTGCTAAGGGTCTAAGACATCACTTGTTTACCATGTATGCCCATGGGATAAGGGAGTGGAAGGGAAAATCGCACCTAAAATGACGATTAGGCATTGGCACAGCGTCCTTAAATTTTGTAAAAATGAAAAAGATATCAAACATTTTTTGGGATAAAAGGATCATTATTCATGGAATCGAATCCCATCAAAGATAAATCTTCCAACCCAGAACATTTCGGAAAGCTCATTAGACCAACATAATTAACTGAAGTTTTTCTTAGAAAATTAACTAATTTACGGAAAAAACAGAGATCCAATTAAATGAGGCTACACTAAATAAAAATGCTTGAAACATATTAGTAAATTAATATTGAGCAGAAGGCGGTGAAGTAAGAAGGGATGCAAATTCCAGGAGTTTCAGCTCCAACAGTTCATTGATCAGGAGTAAACACATATCACCCTATTGAATTCCTCAAAAGTGTAGCATCAAATAGAGCAAAAATTTCTAATTTCCAAGTACATTTCACCATAATGCACTGTTTTACGCGATCTGATGCAGGAAAGATCTGTAATGACTCTGTGAAATGGCCCAAGAAATTTCAAATTATTCAAAATTGGGATTCTTTGTAAACACATCAGAAGTCTGGGTCCATAAACCCCTTGTTCGGCATCTAAAGTGGATCTGGATCTTGAATCTTCAGACTAAATAGTAGCAACCAACTTAACATGGCCTAAATCATCAGAAGGATCATGTAGAGTATGCAAATCAAGTTTCTGGGACTTTCTTATGTGATGTAGGTTCTTTATGGGCAGCAGCATACTCATCAAATGCCCACCTAAATCCTACACATCAATTTCTGTCCATATTTACAGCAGGTACGCATACTTAAACGACCCACCAAGAATTAGGACATCAGAGGAAGGAAATATATTCACAAAATGCACTTTAATAAACAGAGATCAACCACTTACACCCAACCAGATTTAGCAAGATACAGTAACGCATAACACATCAAGGCATAATCTACCAGCGAAAGGATATAGAGTTTAATTTTATAGAAAGAAAAGGCTCAAGTGTGTTTCATAAATTAAATTTATTAAAGCAAGATCAGCCCAATCGCACTAAAGAACACTCAGATCTAAGCAACAATAACTAGCAGCAAAGAGATCTGGTCAAAATTCCAACAGAAACTGGTCAACGAATCGAACAAGAAGAAAGAAACTCACCGTCTCCACTCTCTCAGCGCGAAGCCTTCCTCGGGCTCCATCTCACCAGGAGGAGGAAGAATCGGCCCGTCGGAGGCGAAAACATGATGAGCCTCAGCTCCGAACCCATTAGCGCCATTCCCATTCTCCGCATGGGTCGGCGCACTGAACGGAGACTGAGAAAAGGAAGAGCTAGGATCAGACGACTCGAAGCCCAAGACCTCCTGAGAGGAGGCTACGTGATCGACGGAGACGTCGCCTTCTGGGGGGAAGTTTGAGTAGGAGCCGTAGTTGGAGAAGGTGCTGATATCGTCGTCAAAGGGGTGGGCGGCGGGAGCAGAGTGAATCTCGTCGCCGTCGGCGCTGAAGGAGTCGAAGGAAGCCATGTACGGAAGATCTCGGGCTTTGTGAGAAGAAGTCAGGTGGTTGTGGAGCTCTGTCTTTATTTTTCAGAAAATTGTTTTTTACTTTTCTTTTGGAGGGACGATGGGGAGGGCCGAGAAAGTGATAGTGGTTGTGCCGTTGTGGTTTGTGCTGTCGATGACCTTTTATATACCTAACGGTGACGGTAAGGGATTCGATTTTTCTGTAAGACTTTTACTTCAATTTACTCGGTTGAAAATGCGGAGGAGAGGGAAAGAATTTTACATTGTTCCGACTAATTCGGGATTATTGAATCACGAATTTACCATCGCCTAAACACCACCACCCACCCACCCCCAAAACACACACACACACAGTCTCTCTCTCTCTCTCTTTTTAGGGTTTTTACAATTACTTTTCTGAATTTTAGTTAAGACCCTCCCTCCTCCCTTTTAGGATTTTTGTATTTATTTTCTGAATTTTAGTTAATATTGCACTTGTTTCCTGAGGTCTAAAAGTCTACATTTATCGCTGTTTTTTTAATACCGTCAGTTAGTCGTCAGTCAAAATTATAGTCAATTACCTTGAATTTAGTATGGATTATAATTATACCTAAATTGCTCTTCCCTCTTCTCATCTCTTTACTCCCATTCTTCGCTACCACCACTTCGGCCCCATCCATCTCCACTGCCTCCCCACCTCTTTATATGACCCTGTCTTCTTACTCCACTGCCTCCTTCACTAACCTCATCCCTAAAATCACTTGTCTTCCTCACCTCGACTCATTCAAACTCACCTATATTTGCCTCACTTGTCCTTCTGTGGATTAATGCAAATTGAAAGAAAGAAAAGGAAGATTAACACTTCAATGCCTCTAGCCAATTCAATTGATTTTTTTTTTTATCTAGAACTATATCATTTAAATATCTAATTGATAATCACTTAAATAATGTTTTTAGAAAATAATATATATAATTAATAATCACTTGAATAATTTTTTTAGAAACGTCCTCAAGAATGAACTTTTCTTTAATTGGGTTGTAGAATCTTAGAATGATTGTGAGAATTGATGATTTCCCAGCTATGCTCAACATTTTGGGAACTAAATTTTGCCTTGATTTGTTCAATTTTTTATTCTTCTTGCTTTTTTGGGATTTTGGTTCATCTAGAATTGGAAGACGCAAAATTGATGAGCTTGTTTGGTTTAGGAAGAAGATGAATTTAGTTTTTTTTTTCTAGCCGGAAGATGGGTTTAGTTAAAAATTGGGACAAATCATTGGATGTAGAAATTAGGGCCAAATTTTTTATGGAAGAGGGTCAGAGGACCTAAGTCAGGTGTTTTTCCTTTTATGTGGAAACAGTCATTAATGGAGTTAATTTTGAAGGAGTAAGTGTACGTATTTGAAAAATATGAGATCAAACTGTAGGTTTGAACATATCTTAAAGGGTTTTTAGTAATTTTCTATTATAGAAAACTTCAAATAATATTGTATATAAACAATGAAATTCGAAACTCTACAATAATGAAGTTCAATTCAAAAATTTATACGCAAAGTTTAATATGATGGTATTTCAAATCTCTAAAATTATTAACTATTGAATCTAAATAGAAGGTCATTGCGATGTCATTTTCAATAACTTGACTATCAACAAGAAAGTCAACAAGAGTATAGTATCAATAATAAAGTCATTGTCCATATTATTCTTAATATGATCTTCATGATTTTCATAACAGAAAAAGCATATTCCATAATAACAGCTGACACAAGAAAAATTGATATCAAATGGATCAACCCATCAACAAGAATGTAATAACTTGACTTTTCATAACTGTCAAGACTTGACATATTTCAGTTATTGCTAAAAATCTTTTAAAGTTTGACAAATTATTAATATTAACATAAAAATGTCATAATGGAAATGACATCAGGTCATGTTCATATCTTAAAAAATCACAAGGATAATAATTTTGTGCAAAGATATGGATTGAATCAATATAAAAAAACTTGAACTTCTATTTTGGATTTAAAGACAAGCTTAACTTCAAAAGTTCTACAAGATAGTCATTGAACCTAAAAGAGATCTCCTATAACTAAAAATCTAAAACAGTATTGAACACATAAAAAATGATAATAATGTTCCAGGTTAACATTATCACATCAATGACTACAACGCTCCACAAAATGTTGAGTACTCAAGAACATTAATATCATGTTTTAAACAAAATAAGCAGACTTCTTGAACAAAAGAATCTTATTCTTCACTTTTCAGGCGTATAGTAATAAAGAAGAAGTTTCCATCAAATGTTTTGACTTATTTGTTGTAATGTTTGACGTGCGTATTAGTTATACCAAAAATCTCATACATCAAGTAAGCAATGAACATGAATTCAATTAAAAACAATTTGGATACAACGATCGTCCAAAATAATTTGAAGAAAAAAAAAATGTTACACAAACCATATGCTTCTTATTACTGCTTAAAGATCCAATATTACAATTCATAAATAACTAATATGTTTCTCAAATCTCAATGCTCCTTCAACCAATTAAGGAACATAACCAAATCATAATGGTCATGCTAGAGATAAAAAGACAGTTGAAATCTATATTCATTAAGACAACACATTTCCAAATCAAATCCATGAATATTGTTATGAACACAAAAGCTTTAAATTTACAAACCCTAAAATTCAACCACAAGTGTACAGTGTGTTGTGTGCAAGTGGTGAATTCAAGTTAACTATAATAAATTAAGAGTTAACTAATGCTAAATGAAATATCAAACTAGTTGAGTAATAAGGCAGTGACGAAGAACTAGTACCACAAATGAAGAGTGATATGCAAATGAATGAAGATGTAATATAAAACTAACTAACTTTAACTAAGATTGAATTAACTTGAATAAGAAAACCATCTCTCTAAGGTTTTACTACTCTATCTTGTTGTCCAAGTAAATTAAGATAAATGGGCATTAACTCCAAGTGTGATGTGGGGACTCTAACATCAAATATCTCTCATTTGAGACCAAGCTTTGCTTACCTATGGACTAACAATGGAATCTCTCGAACTCATTTTACTAATCTAAGGTGAATTAAGACCTAACCCATATTGTACACTTAATAAGTTGAGTGAATACTCATGTTTCTCTCCAACCCACTATGCTTCACCCACTAATTCCACCTCTACTCCTCCTCTCTTGAGCTCAAAGTAGAGATTGTGTGATGTATAAAGGTGATTAATCAACACATAAGAATTAAGCATAAAAGTAGGCAAAATAAGAGAGGAAACATCCATGAAATACCTTAAATTAACATGAAAATAACAAGAGCCAAAAGCTACATCTTAGAGAGATAAAGGAATCTACTCTATGTCCAAACTAGAATCCAATAAATACATAACCAAATATAAAGAAAGAGGAAAGAAAGAACCAAGAATCTCCCTTGAAGCTTTACATCCAATTCGTTTTAACTTAAGTTAATTGACTTCAAAATGACTCATTTTTATTCTTATGTATTTTTTACCTAGGACTAATTTTAATTAAAAGCCAATATTATGTAGATATAATCATCCATTAAAAATATAATATTTTTTACTCTTACAAAATTTTATAATTTTTTTTTAATTTAAGACATTAAAAAAGAAAAAATCATAAAATTTTAATAATATCATGAAAAATTACTTTTAAATAGATTATTATATCTACATAATATTGGTTTTTAAATGAATTTGATTTCAAACAAAAAAGCTGTAAAAGTAAAATTAAGTCAGTTGATTTAAATTAAAACAAACTGGCTTTTAATCTCTTAGCCCTCAAAGAAGCTTCCAAGCTCCAAGCTTTCTCTCCAAAAGTTCTCTCTAATGCTGGCTCCAAAAGGAATGCCAAAAATATCCAAGGACAAGGTCTTTGTGTGTTACTAACTATGAAGGAACAAGAGGAATTGAAAAGACAAGGCCTAATTAGAATATATTTTGAAACTCAAAAACCCCTAGCTTTATCCTTTTCCAACAACCAACAATACTCCAATCATAAAATGGTTAAGTGAGATTTGAGGGCCCTCAAATATGTATGAATGCCCAAGTATCCAAATGGTCCCTCCATTAATGGCAAAACCCATTTTGAAGAAGCAAAGAAATGTCTAGAGATATCACGATGCGGCTGCATAAATTTTCCATGCTACAGTATAACCTTAGAATCCTAAAAAAAAGAAAACTTAAGGCTTCTATCATGTTGTAGCATTTAATGCATGTGATAACATGAAAAATATTTGTCCACTTTTCACCTTCTTTTGCCTGTCAATATTCCTATGCTATAGCATCGTTATGTCTTCAGCTTCAAGTCCTTCATTTCTCTTCTTGGGTGATATTATACTTCACTCCCTTGTGCAATTTAACCCCAAATCTACATAATTTGATCACTCAAGCCCCCATATAACACAATACAACATACAAATCAATAAAACATAAAATGCAACTAAGATTTAGCAAATTTAACAATAAAATAGTACAAAGATGAGTGAAATATATAGGAACATTATGTGATTATCAAATACCAACCTTACGGTCGCACAATCTGGCAATCCGCTAAGTGGCAATCTCATATACTTACCTGCAACATTATCCAGTAACAATTAAAAACCCAAAACCAAGCAAACAAATTCCACGAGGATCAAAATGAAAAAATCCAAAACCTATTTCAAGCATTACTCAATGGGTGTTGGGCTGGTGAACTGAAACAGACTCTTGCCGGCGAGTCAAGAAATGAGTTTTGGCCGCAAAATCATCGACGGAGATGAGAGACCAAAGAAAGGACCTTTGAGAATGCGAATCATCTAAGGGTGAGGAAGAATTATTAAAGAGAATGAAAAATTAGGGGCGAGGATTATGGGTTTTCTTTTTGGGATTTTTTTACAATGCCCCTGAAGGCACCTACCTTAGAGACGTGGCAACCAAATGAAAAGCAACATGTCATGGTATAAAATAAGTAAAACTACTTAATTTTTTCTCTAGTTCTATTATAACTGTGCATATATCTCCCAAGAATTTTATTTATTCCCAATAGGCCACTTTCTGGAAAGAGAGTACAATCATTTTTATGACATTAGTCACCTTTTTTGTTTTTCTTTTTCTTTTTTCCGGCTAGACATAACTTCTTAGAGAATTCTTTGGTTTTTCTCCTAATGCATATTTTAATGTTCCTTTTTCACTTCGTGTAGCTAATTTTATTCAAATATCTATTTTTATTAATATTTCATGGATCAATAAAACATTTCCTAGTGCCATGCGGCTGTACAAATAGACTTATTAGTAATGCCAATCTTTTTTCAATATTAAAGGTCGGTAGCAAAAGTAAAGCCCTATTCATTTTCAAAAAATGATTTTTTTTTCAGTTTTACTTGTGTTTTAAGAGCTAATATCATTTGAAATTTAATATTCTATCTACCAATGATAATCATATGAATAGTATATTTTTATAAAGTTACTGGTTTTTTTATGAATTTTCTCACAATCATCATAAAAAATAAATAAATAAATAAATAACACTTTTTATAAAAAAAATATTTCAAGAGTGCTTCTTCAGTCTGTTAAAGTGTATGATTTTAATTGATATGTAAGTTAAGTAAATATTAAATATTATAAATATAATCACTTTAATAGTTTTTAACTTGAGAGTGCTCTCTATTTAAGTTCTAGAAAGACAATAGTAGCAAGTTTAACTTATTAATAGCAATTTCATATTGCAAGTCCAAAGATAGAGCTTTAGTGTCATTCGACATACATATCATTAATAATGACAACTGTTGCATTTTTTAGAAGTTAAATAGAGGAGTTCTTGATTACTTTTTGCTTCTTACATTTATTGTTGAAATAATGAATGTTGTTACTAATATGTTTGTTACATACTTGGATAACACTTGAAGCAAATTGGAGCGTCAAGATATTGAGAAATTGTGACTGTACTTTTTATCTCTCACCTTTTTAACTAAAAAATTGTTGTACTAAGATATTCTTACTTATACTCCTTAATTCAGCAATAATTTTTTTTTCTAGAAAAACCTATCTAAAAAAAAAAATTAATGGACTATATCCCGAGAAATGAGAAAAAAAAAACTAATGTTATAATAATGATTGAACACTTCCCCTCAATAAGTGGCATATTTGACTTAAATAAAAAAGTGGGCAAATAACCACAAAGTAGTAACAAACCTAGGGACAAAACTAAATAATTTGACATTTTTTGACCATGGCATACTTTGCCTCTCAATTGATTGTCACGTGTCCAAGGTAAATACCTTGAGGGGCACTGTAGAATGATCTTTCTTTTTGTTCGCAAAATATACCAAGGGTTAAAATACACCAAACGAGCTGGAAAATAAAAAAAAAGACCAAAATAAAAGATCCCATTATTAAGTCCAAAGTTTACAATTAGGGACTTAACTTTAATATTTCTATAATTTTATCAAATATTTAACAATCCCTAATAAAAAATTTTAAAAATTTTAGGGTTGCGACTACCCCTCCCTAAGATAGTCCCTGGACGCATACGGCTTAAAAGGAAAATAAAAATGACATATTTGGACAAATTGGGTAGAAATAAAAACCAAATAGTGCAAAAAGATGTTGCTTATTGGGCAAACATGGCTGAAATTAGGACTCGATCATTAGATGGAGGAGTTTGGGGACCAAAAGGGCAGCAATAACATATTTAGGGATTGGAAGAGACATTTGATCACTCAGCTGGAAACGAAAAAAAATAAAAAAGAAAATTGAAAACTGTGGTTTGATTTTTCTGCTCACTGAAGCGTGATACGGCTACGAACAGTAGATGATTTTTCATTAACGTTGTTACATAACTTGCGTTGGCGTCGTCTCTGACGTGCAAGTGTAACAAAGGCAAAACCTGCGGTTTGTATTTGAGTTTATTATGATCGTAAAATGAGAAGAAGAGTCCACAGTAACAGCAGAATGAAATGTACCCCTTCGCTTCTTCCAAATTCGGCTGCTGATTTTCGTCCAACTGCTCGTATCACACCTCTCCTTCAAATTCCAAGC
The DNA here is from genome assembly GCA_005392925.1 of Aquilaria sinensis. Taxonomy (NCBI): domain Eukaryota; kingdom Viridiplantae; phylum Streptophyta; class Magnoliopsida; order Malvales; family Thymelaeaceae; genus Aquilaria; species Aquilaria sinensis. Next base: position 721,040 of record SMDT01002958.1, on the reverse strand, counting down.
CGAAGTTCCTCCTCAACAACCAGAAGCATCCATGATCGTCTGAACCTACTCCCGCCGGAGCAACCGAGCCAGCATTGCCCGGGCTTTCGACGTCGACGTATTAGACCCCGTCTCTCTGGAGATGACTCAGTACCCAGCATTCTACGTTCATCCTCTCTCCTCAAAGGAGCTCTCTTCGTTTTGTGTCTCATCTTCTCAAGACACTGGTAAAGATTTCGAGGACTCCCGTTCCGGTGTTTTCGAATTCGAAAATTCTAGAAACGGCGTCGTTGGGCATCTAAGAGGAAGAAGAACGGGAGAGTTGTGTCTGCTTGCCTTTCCATTGCTCCCAATGCGACGTTAATGGAAGCACAGAAGGTCGGAGAAATGATAGAGCACGTGGACGAAGTGGATTTCGCGCTTTATGGGCTCAAGAAGGGGCGGCCTCTGCGGGTTAGGAGGGCCAGTCTCGTGTCTCTGCTCTCGATTTCCGAAACAGAGCACCAGAGAGGGCTCTTGAGGACATTAGGGTAAAGCGTTTCTTTCTTGTTGTTCAATTTTTTTTTAAGAAAAATTCTGATGAACTGAAATTTGAAGCAGTTCTATAGGACGTTCTGTAAGTGAGCATTTCGGTGATTGTTAGGTGCTTGCACTCTCTATCGCAAGTGACTTGTGATACTACTAGACATGTCATCGTTGAGATAGAGGTTTCATGGCTAATAATGAGATTCTGATATGAAATATTTTTTCTTTTCAAATTATTGAACATGAATTTGCAGTTTATTTGTTGTGTGGTTCCACTTATTTCTTGATGCAACTGTGTCTTAAGGAAAATATTGTAATAATCCTAATTTTTGAAAGCCTTTTAAAGTTTCAACTGCGGATAACAGAAATTTCATAGGTTATTCTACAGTGGCATTGGGTTCATATCTCATGGAGAGTTCACTGGTGATAACAATCTTATGATTGATTCTTAATTTTATTTTGACAGTAATGGTTGCTAACAATGACCTTATGTTATGTGAAGCTATTCTCCTAGAATTGCCTGCATTTTCATATACGGGTTCCATTTAATGCCTTGTAGTTTCCATTTAAATAAAGACCATAAATCTCAATCAGGGCCTAGAAGCTATAAGAATTGCTCTTTCATGCTTGTCAGTGATATGTTGAAGGCCTGCGTGATTTTGCTTTTTTTTTCTTTGAAAATTTACTGGTTTCTTTGACTTTTTTCTTTTGGCTGTACTTTTTGCTTGATGTACAAGAGTTTGAAAATGCTCATTATTAGCTATCCTCTTGAGTATAATGTGTAGATAAAAGGTTCTTGGATTGAATATTTAAGTATCTTATTTATTGTAAGCATACCTTGAAGTTGTTTGGACTTAAACGTGCATACAGGGTTTAGAAATGGATATTTGTTCTTGGAAGTTCTCTTGAACTGATCTGCTTGTATCCGCTGGTCTCAATGTTTATTGTCCTTTAACTGACAAGATGAGTAGTGCTCCTGATTCATTATTATTCGTGGAACCCTCATCATATCTAGTGGAAGAGTTATGTAATTAGGGGAAGACATCATCTTATCCTCTGATGTAGTTCCTAGTTAGTCTCTTTCACTTGTGCAAAAAGTTTCTTCCTAAGTTGGAGTTGTTTCACTTTTTATCTGAAAGAATGCAACAGCAAGGATGGTTAGTAAGGGCGTTCTTCATCATTATTGAGGCATGTACAAGTACACATAAGAAATAGCGGATTCTCTTTTTGATTAAGTGATACATAATTTCTTTGCATATGCTGACTCTGAATAATTATGCAGACTCCGAAATTTGTTTCTTGCAGGATGGCAAAATTAATTATTAATGTGATTTTGGATCTCAGTCTTGATGATCCTCCAAGCAATCTGGCTGCTGTGACTCTTTTGTATGTATTAACAGATGAAGTAAGTTGGATAGCAGGCAAAGTTGATGCTTTACACCTGAACTTAAGTAATGTTCTCATGCCAACTTCTGATCCCAGTTTGAGTGCAGAGCATATGATGTGAAGCTGCTGTAGATGTCTAATAGGAAATTAGTAAAACATTAACATGAACAATGAGACTATGTTCTCATTATTTGCTTTTTATTGGTTTTATTTGGACGCTGAAGTTGGAAAAACTTAGCTTATAACTTCTGTTCCAATGCATAGTTGGTTTTAGCTTAACATTTGTTTCAAATTAGTTGTAGTTGTTAGTGCCATTTTGCATGCAGAAGGGGAGTAATCTGAATGTCTAGTCTCCAGATAATATATTATGTTTGTTTATTAGTTCTTACTTCCTAGGCTTTATTGATATAAGATTTTACAAGAGGCTCTATTTGATGCTTTTTCCCCCTTCTTTGAGCTTAATGCTGGTTTTCTCTCTCGACATTTTCTTTGTCCTGTTTGGAGCAGCAATTCAAAGTGAGTGAATGAATAAGCGAGCGAATGTTCTTTATGGGTTTTCTGGTGTAATAAACATTGTACATCATTATATCAGGGTCAGGATGAGCTCATCATGGAATCAGCAGCGTGCATTTCTTTCCTACTTAAATTGTTAAAGTCTTACCATTCCCTCCACTGGTGTAGATGAAGCACCGACTAAAGGTTTTAAGCTTTTGGCCTTACATAAAGACACTAAAAGTTCACAATATCAAACTAGAAGGCCAGATTCAACTGTTACATCCATCATTTCAAAAGCCCTGGAAATTCTTGTTGGTTGCGAGGAGATGAAATTGAGGTGCAAAATTATAAGTGTTTTCGGGGCACCAGAGTTAAGTCACAATGGGTGGCTTTGTTAACTTTGGAGAAAGCTTTGCTTATCAAAGATTTCTTTTCAAGGTACTGCAGGGAAACACTAGGATGTCATTAATCTTTTACCATGAGTCTTCTTCTCAGGATTGGCCAGTACTGTCAGATTATCTCTATAAATACACAAGCAAGCAGACATTTGTTTTTGTGGTCACTAATTTTTCTTCCGCACTTGCATGCACACACTCATGGAGCCACACAAGTGGAGATTATGTCCATGTAGCTATTTGCTGGTTGATGATAGTTTTATGCTTCTTCAGGTTGGCTCTTCATTCAGATAACATGAACAGGGGAGAACTGGCAAAAAGTTAACAGAAATGATGGCAGGAAAAGCAAAAACTCTGCCATTTGCCCATAAATATCCTAACATGCATTATCAAGCTCACGTTCCTCTGCCCACACATGCATGCCAAGTGAGAGAGAGAGGAGAGAGAGGGGGGGGGGGGGGAGTTGTCTTGTTTCTGATACTGTTTTTGCTTCTATAGCTTCATGCTTCCTTTTGCTGATTTCTGATTCAGGTAATGCCAAAACAGTGAGGAAAACTGGAGCAAATTTCAAGCTGAAATTTAGGGAGTATGGAGGACTCGATGCCATTTTTGAAGTAGTGATGGATTGTCACTCTATTATGGAGGTGCGGGCCTGTATGTTTGTTTCACCTCATGTACGTTCAGCTAAGTTTTAGCTTATATCCACTCTTCTAATTCTCATATTCAAAAAAAATTTATAAAACAAAGTATCTATCTTCATGGAAATTAAAAAATGTCATTATTATCTTTATCCTTTTACTTATCGGCTATTGGTTTGTTAACCCATGTACTAGGAATAACCATGTCATGTTGGTTATTTCCTTGTCTTAGTTCTGTATTATGAGGATGATTAGTTGGTATCTACAGACAGATTCCAGATCGACTTAGAGGATTACAAAGCAGCAAATCATGCAAATTTATTCAAATTTATATCTCTTTTATTTGTAGTGTGCCCAAGAAATATATAATTCTCTACATAGAACTTATTGTCAGAGCATTGTGCCTCACCATTCAAACTTAAGAATCCTTGAACCTGGTTTCACTTTCAGTTGTTTCAAGGGATTTGAGACTAGTTATACCATGAAATAGTTTTTAGTAACAGTAGTGCAGCTGTTTGAGGGACTGATTGTTGGTCCCTTGCTGCTTATTTTTTACTGCTGCAAGCTGAATTACAGCATGCTATTAAATAATGATTTGTCAGTGTCAGCTTGTTATTTAACAGTTGCTCTATTCATTAGCATGTAAATTTACTTGTATCCGATTGTTTTAAGGAAGAATGTTAATGTAATTATTTATTTGTAGCGTTGGATACAACATGGAATATCCTATACCGCTGTTATGAGAGATGAAAAGTGTGTCCGCGGTCTGTTGCTGCTGACAAAATGCTTCAAGATTATAGAAAATGCAACCTTTCTTAGCAATGTAAATCAGGTATTGGAGCATTGGTATTGAACCATTACAATCAGTTCGTGGATCTTGAAGAAAAAATGTTTATGCATGTATATTCCTCGTCCCTATCTGATTCCAATATTTTGTCTCATGTAGTGTCATTTGTTGGATATGAAAGGGAACTTGGATTCTCATGGATCTTGTCTGTATTTTACAGAACTTGGACATGCAAAGCTTTTGTCCTACTGCCACTGCAGGTTTTGATAAATTTGGCAAATGACAATCCTGTTGGTTGCCATCAAAGTGCTGCATCTGGAGGATTGGAAACCATTTCTGCATTGATTTCTAAGCACTTTTCACTTGGATCACCTTTGCCTATTGGTCGTGAGGTGGAAGAGAACTCTTTCACTGTTACACTTGATCAGAATGAGGGCCTTCTCTGATCAGCAACTAAACCTTCTTGTTGCAATACTGTGCCTGCTTGTTAACCTTGGAGAGAAAGATGAATATAACATGTTTGTTTCCTCCTCTACAGCTGTCTTTTGTCTGCGTACAATTTTTTCAAATTATATAGGTGCAACATTTTGAGTTATATGTGCATTTTGTTGTTAATTTTCTGCTTCGAGCGGCTTAGAAGAATTGTGCAGGTTTTCCTCCATGATTTCGCTTGCATTGGGCAGCTTGTAAACTTTTTAATTTGTTTCCCTCCTATATTGCAGTTTTCCCCCCTTGCTCACTCAATTCATCTAGCTTGTAGCATTATTTGTTGCAGTGTTAGGATGTTGCGAATTAACCATGTTGTGGGGACATGAGCTGGGCTTTTGTGACTCAGTGCAGCTGCCTCATACCATACAGCATTGTGTTTTATGGTCTTGGCTGCTGGTACATTACTACAAAATACCTTGTTCCACATACAGGTCAAGGCTTGCAGCATCTAGTGTTCCTTTACCAAGATCAGAAGGTTCTGATGGGGAGACCTGCAGAGATGTAGTACAGCTGCTTTGCGCCATCTTTCTTGCAAATCGAGGACCTGGTGACACAACTGGAGTAGTTCTGCGACAGGTGAAGATTATTCTCTTCCAACATGAAACTTACTTTGTTCCCTGACATTTGGAAGAGTATTTTGTTGGAGGAAAGTTCACTTTTAGTCCTAAAATAATTTTCCTATTTTTTTATTTGAGTTTTAAAACTTCTCATTTTTTCTAAATAAGTCCTAAAATTTTACTAAGATGTTTACTGTTATCGCATTGAGAGACAGTTACTGAACAGTAACATGATTTACAGAAAAGAAAAATTGATAATTTAAATGGTCCTCACAAAAAAAAATTGGACATTTTGAATTTATTGAAAAATAATTATCAAACAATTTAAATTAAAATTTAGAAAAAGTTGATGTAAGAAAAGTAATTAATCTTAGAAGTAAGGGACTTTAGGACTCATTTAGAAAAGTGAAAATTTTTAGGATTTAACTATTTATGCAGTTGCAAAGTTTTACGACTCATTTTAGAAAAATGAAAAATTTTAGGACGAACAGGGAAGTTAGATAGTATTGGGACAGGAAATGACATTTTCCCCTATTTTATTATGCTTTGCATGTCTTGAATTATACAGAATGATGAGGCAGCTTTGCTGCAAGGAGAAAAAGAAGCGGAGAAGATGATCGTGGAAGCCTATGCTGCCTTGCTACTGGCGTTTCTTTTCACTGAAAGGTAACTACTCATCTGAAGCACTGAAGAGCTTTGTATTACAGTGACTAATTGGCTTTTTTCATCTTACTGGCAGTAAGAACGTACGAAAGGCAATTGCTGGCTTTCTTCCTAATCATAGTCGACTGTCCTGGTACCTGTATTAGAGAGATTCGAGGTATGGCTTCTTTCTAAGTAGATCAGGGATATAGATGGTTAAATTATATCAAGGAATCAAACGGATGAGCAAGTTTTTGCACCCTCTTTTTTATTTTATATCTTTATGGAATATGAGTTAGTGCATGATCCCCATTTGTTCATGTTGCAGGCATTTCATCTATCATTAAACATGCTTTCTCCCGAGGCTCACAGGACTTTAAGCAAATTGATCGAGTCGTGTCGACTGCCATGAACTTGGGAGATTTTGTCTTTGTGCAATGCACTACAGTTTGAGAAAATTAGTCAATGGTATAACTAGCCTTGTAAATACGATGTGTTATTATGAAAAAGAATCCTTAACTCAAACGTAACCATGATAACTTGGCTCGTAATACTCCCTCTGTCTTGATTTAATTGAAACGTTTCCAGTTGGTACAAAGTTTAAGGCAACCTATCTTTTTTACCATTGTTCCTAGTTTTACCCATCATTATGCAAGTTTTTGCCTGAATTTCTCTTTTTTGCCTTCACCTCCCACCTCCGTCTCCGTCTGTCTTCGTCCTCTTCTTAACCTCCGTTTCAGCTATCTATCAATTCGTTCCAGTCATCGATCGATTCAACGGAGTCACATGCAAATTGGTCTTCATCTCCAGCTTCCATTTCTGTCACCTACTATTTGCCTCATCGACTTAATCTCGGACTCATCTTCGTCGCCTCTAACTTCTTTCCGTCGCCTTAATCTCCGTTTGTCCCCTTAATCTCCATCTGTCGCCTTAATCAGACCTCCTCGATCAAATCTCCTTGCCTCAACCTCGATCAGACCTCATCACCCTGACCTCAATTGGAGATCTTTGCCTCGATTAGATTGCCTAAACCAGACGACCGAAGAGAACATTTTAGAAAGAAATTGTAAAGGAGAGTAATATGGTAAATTAGGTGTTTAAAAATTTCTAAAAAAACAAGTATTTCAACCTTTTGGGATAATCTTCAAAAAAAAAAATGTTTCATCCTTTTTGGAACAGAGAGTGTATTATTTTGGTATCAACTGAAAGCTTTTTCTGCTGCTGCTTGTGAATGTATGAGAAGCTTCATCTAAGTAATGACCCAAGTAAAATTGAAGTGCAAAATCAAGTCTGCTTCATCTTTAGTATCCAGGAAGATTATATCCCGGATAGAATAGCTAGGGAAGAAGCATTCAGCTCACAATACCCTTAACTCATTTCGTTACATGTTGCTCACATCTTAACCATATTACATTTCAGTCAACTCCCAACAGAACAGCCCAGACTTGCCAGCCACTTGTGGTTATTCAGGAATCGATGATCAGTTGGTTCACCACCTCTGGCGACTGCTCCTGAACAAAATTTGTTCCTTCAGGTAAGTATATGATCTCCAAGTTAGGAACAAGCTCCTTCACTTTCCCACTCTTTATATACTCCTCCATCCCTTGAAACTTGAACACATAATCCCATGCCAAACTCTTTATGGAATGACTTATCATATCAAAAGCTAAAATGAGTTATCGGCTAGAACTTTACCATAGCCTTCTGGTATAAAGCTTCTGTACTGAGGTGGATGTCTAGATACGCATTGAAGGTACATTAGAATTCAAAGAACTATACTTTACCAAAAAGAAAAAAAAAAAAGAAAAGAAAAGAGAAGAAAGAAAACGACGAACAATACTTCGGGTACAAGCACACAAACAAGGTGGTGAAGATTGCCCAAAAACCATAACAGAGGTGGCAGCAGTATTCATGCACCATACAGCACAATCAAGAAACAGGCCTCGTATCAAAGAAATGTATTCTCGACCTTTGGACTAAAAGGATGGTGAAAGGTTGATGTACCTATAAGGCATTTGCAAAGCAATTCGAAATCTTGATTTCTCATATAAAGCTCCATACTCGGCTAGGTCTCTCTCCGAGAACCATGGTGGGAGAGGAGTAGAAGTACTCTCCAAATCCATGATCCCCTGGTTTTTTGTAGCAATCTGTATCTGACTTCCAGAAAAGAGTATGCACACATTCCTCACATCCCGTTTTCGCATGGAAACGTCCAAAATCAGCTTCTGCCCATCCAGGTATCTACAAGGTTACGAATTCAGACACAAATGTAATACTACTAATAAACACAACACTTTAAGGAAAAGAAACAATGCAATACCCGCCATCTTGCAAGATTGAAGCCTTCAGGGAGACTTTCATGCCATGGCAGAGGTTTTGGGGGTAAATGGGGCACGCCCAATGTTACTACTCCGGACACTCTGCCCGGATGGACGAGAGCAAAAGATATGCATGTCGAGCCCCCAAATCTTTGGCCATAACGAAAGCCTACGCCAATAGAGACCAAGAATCACTAGCAAGCTAACACAAGGGTAACATGTTCATTTGCTGAACAGGGTAAATTTACAAAAACCCTCTATGATGTTTAACCAACCTACATTTGCCCCATCTATTTTAGAAAAACTACATTTAGCCCCTCAAATTCTCATAAAAACCCATAATTGGACAATTTAAAAAAAAATGCAGTTATCAGTAAAAGAAGCCCATAAAGCCCCATTTGTACCTAACATTTCCTACTCCATCAAAGAGGGACAAAAAGTTGGTATATATTGGTAACAACAGACCAAACTAAAAACGCATAAGTACTAGTGTTAGTACTTAGGAACTACCTTATCGATTCCGAAATGGTCCAGAATATCAAGAAGATTGTTGAGGAGGTAGGTAAAGTCTGTCTTCTCAGGTTTAGGGGGTGGGTCAGACAGTTCGTACCCCTGAAATTGGGCTCAAAGGTCAGATACCTAGCATTCACAAGGGCTACCACCTGGTGGTGCCAAGATTACCATATTTCCAAGAACTCGTGCAAGAAAACTACTGCTTTTGGATTAGAGATAAAAAACCAACGGTGTGCGATCAAAGGACAAGAGGTTGAGGGAAAGTAAAGATCCTTGAATGAGCAATTTTGTTTTACTTTCGTACCGATTTAAGTTATATAAAGCGTTCCAAAAACAGGAGCGAGTAATGAGAGCAAAAGCAAGAAAGTGTCACTTTTTTAATAAAAATATTATAAAAATAAAAGCAATACAAGTGAAAAAGTGGAAACAGCTATCTAATATAGAAAAGTATGTAACTTAGGTATTGACCTGTGCTACGTTAAGCTTTTAACCTTTGGCAGTGACAAATTTTGTGCTCGATTTGGTCCATTTATTTAGGGGGAGGGGGTATGGATTAGAGATAGGGGATAGTTCACGAGTCGAGTGTTCGAGATTTGTATAAAACATTGAGTGACTGTAGATGGATTTTGGGTAAGAATTAAGGTTGACAGCTTTGTCTTGTAGTTGAATGATTGTGCTTTCATGTTTGAACGAGATACTGGTACTTTGAAATTAAGGTGAAAATTGCAAATAAACTACTTTTATTACTAGCTTAATCTAAATTGACAATTAATTTTTTTGATCAAATAAATCACTCATATTTCTATTTTACTTGGCCAAGGTCTGCTATGTGGAACTTGAAACCTGCGTCGGAAATGAAACTACTAGATTTCTTTCAATTTGGAAGGATTGAAATTGGAGATGGACTGCGTGTTGGGTTCTGGATTTAAGGAAGACACATTACTGGTTGCATTAGGAGATATTCAAGTGAAATTCGTTGGTTCAAGATATATTTAATTCCAATAGGGTCCAAGCAATTTTTTATCAATGTCACTAATGTTAAAAAATTGCAATTAAAATTTTGGGACAAACGTGGGATCTCAAAGCACTTACACATGCAAGTAGTAGTGAATGGTGGGCCTAACCGACCCGGTCATGCTCGGGCACGGCACGCATAATTTGTGCTGGGCTTGGGCCAGGCTTTTATTGGGCCTGGGCAGGGCCTGTGCATTTGCAGGGCTAGACTGAGTTTTTTTTTTAAAATTTTTTTTAAGGGTTTAGGTTTTTATTTTTTTAATTTTTAAAATTTTTAAAAAATAGTTAATTGTTTTTGTTTAAATTTTTTATAATTTTATTTAAAAAAAAAAACACCACCGGTACAAATTTTATTAATAATAAAGCCAAGTGGCACTTACAAACAAGTTGGAATGGGCCTTACATTTAAAATAACAAAACGTTCCAAAAAAATCGAAATGAAATAAAAACATGTGATCTGTGCTGTACAACATAATTAGATCCAATACATTTTGAGAACTGAAAAGGAAAATCTAGGATATGGAAGTGTCATCATCATCTTGTATCTCATCTTTTGAACTTTGTTTGTCTTGTTTTCTTAAGTCAGAAAGGCCACAGTCACAGTTGCACACGCAAACCTCCACTGCTTTCTGGTACCAACCTGATTCATTTCTCTGAAATGACTCCTTTACCAGCGTTGAAAGCGGACTCCAATGCAACAGTTGAAATCGGAATCGCGAGAACTTTCTTAGTGAGGATAGACAAAATTGAAAATCTATCACTTTTTGCTTTCCACCACTCCAAAATGTTACCCTCACTTGTTTCAAATGAGGTGTGAATGTAATCACCTACTTCCGGTAGGCTATATGATGTGAGTCGATGACACTTGAGCAGCTATTCTGTGGGGTTAAATGGTTTTGATGAAGAGGAGGAGGATGAGGGGCGTGGGGTGTAGGAAGATGTTGATCTTACTTTGTCTTTGTAGCGGGATGAATATTCTTTGTACAGCTCTTGCATGTGCTTATCTATTTCAGCTGTCATAATTAAACAACTAATATGATTCATATCTAAGAACTATAGTATTCCTAGAGCAAAGATAATGTCTCGCTAATTTTCATGGTCAGGTCAAGTGAAGATGTAAGTAAAAATATGGGGATGATTTGTGTAAAGTAGGAAACCCACTTCTTTTTCATTGCTTTGACGGTGTCTTTTAGAAATGGATTTGTCTTATATTGATCCAAAACATAAACAATGTTTACCAAATACATAAAAACTTTGTGAGAAGTGGGATAATAAACACTAGAGAAAAAACAGTTGCTTCATAAAAATATCATAATAATTAATAAAGTTCGTAACACTTGTCCCACATTCTAACTGTTAGTAGTTCAGAGTTTGATTTTAAGTTTAGGAAAACAGTCAACAATACTGCATATGGATATACATTCATCAACATCTCATATGTAGAGTTTTAATGGGTAAGACAATCAAGTTTAAAATGTTTCCATGAAAATTGTTGATTGTTTTGAAAGCAGTAGTCTTTGAATTCATGAGTTATTTTGGGTCGTGTCTTCAAATATAGTAATGCATCATGGATTGGATGGATTTCCATCTGCAAAACCTCAAGTTCTTTTTGCACACACAAATTCAAAATATGACAGATGCATCTAATATGGAGAAAAAAAACACCATTCCGAGGGAGTTTCAATGTAGTACACAATTCTTAGGTGACAAAATCGTTATTAGAGGTATTGTCAAAACTAATGTAGAAAACTTTGTCAGCACAGAAAAATTCACGAAGTACATCTAAGATGCATTGATAGATGTTATATCCAGTGTGATCAAATTCCATGCATTTAAAAGCAATAATTCTTTTTTGAATGACCCAATCATCATCAACCAAATGTGCAGTGACACATAAATAATCATGCCCTATAGGAGATGTCTACATGTCACTAGTAAAAGCAATGTAATAATCAATTGTAGAAAAATGCGCCTGCAAATTAGATTTACCTAATTCAAACATTTTTAATGTTTCTCTTCATGTAGTTGTCCTAGATGTCTTTTTAAAGGCAGAGTTTAAAGTAGACCTAATCCAATTTTCTAAATGCATGTCTTCAGCTTGCATAAAAGGCTTTTCTGTTAGCATCATCCAATTAACCATACATTCCCTCTAATTTTGCTGATTAAATTTAAAAATACCTATACCACCAGTTGATCTAAGTTATGTCTGTCCACCAGAGCTCCCTTCGGTTCTTGGATAGTGCATCGGATGCTTACTCCTTATATGTCGTTGAAGCGTCCCGTTCTCGAAATTCACCTTGTGTGCCAATTTCTTCCCATAGTACTTGAACTTGTTGAACTGGTTTTCTTTCTCACAAATTATCTCAAAATGCTCCCATATGAATGATTTGAGAGAAGATCTTCCTTCACCGCCCTCGGGAACTTGACTTTGAGGTGTCAGTTGTTCATCACCCTCTCCTTGCATATCAACGTTTGAGCAGGGGTCTCTTGGATTTCAACATCGTCGTTGGATTCTTGCACATCAAATTATAAATCAACATTCATCATATCGATGTTGCCACGCTGAGGCTCGTCTTGGATATGAATTTCCTTTTGCGTAAAACTTTTTTGATGAAAGAACGACCCCAAGCCAATGTGGTAGGAGGAGATCTTAGCGGGTGCTAAGCTAGTACTCTTCCTTAAAACCATTGATGTGATGAAAATTAATGGAAGATTTATGAAGGATTAAGGAGAGATTAAGAAGAAATTAGTAGAAGATTAAGAAAATTGTTGGAGGAATATAAGAATTGAGGAGAGAAATGTGAATAAGCAAGTAGATGTAGAGAGGAGAGTGTAAGAAGTTATGTGAGTAAGTGAGGGAATGAGGGTGTGTATTTATAGGAGTGGCAAAATTTTTGTTGGACGAAAATATCTTTAAAAACTAGCCGTTTTTTAATGTTGGGTTAGGGTAAAAAAGGTTTTGTACTTAAATAACCGTTGATGGACAGCTGTAGGTCCTTAGAGTGTAGTTTTGCCTTTTTGTGAAAACTAACCGTTGGAGCTGTTTTTTTTTGGAAATGGTAAACATGGACCATCCGTTCCTGGGTCGAGCCAAGCCGGGCCCAAGTTTGATGCGAGCTTGGGCCGATTTTGGGCCATGCCTCATTTTACGTTTCCGAGGCCCAAATTTGGCCTTGATCCTTTTGAGTCTTGGCCAAGCCGTGCCTGGGTCGGGTTCAATGCGTGTCGGGTTGCCTGGCCCAATGTACACCTCTACGTGCAAGTACCATCTTTGAGTGTATGCGACTGTCTACAATATCTAAGGCTGTCTTCCCTCTGTTTTTAGTCATAGGCCCTAGCCTTTCAGGGGCTCATGCCTATTCGCCATTACATGCTTGTCTTGCAATTTCCACATGACCTACCATCAGTTTATAATTTTTCCCAAAAGAAAACATAGTTGTTGTGCTTAACACTGTATTGTCACTTAATAATTTCCCCAAAAGTAAATAGTACATTGTATTTGTTTGTCTGTTTGAGGCTTTGAATGTCGGGAAAATGAAGTTCAGGCAGCTTTTTATTCCTACATGCTACAAGTCACAGTTCGCTTTAGGTGTAAGTGTAGATTTTTAAATCGAAAAAGTAATAAACAATATTTCACCTTTACCTCAGGAACTTATACTGTAATTAGGCCTTAATTGGCCATGCAACTTGTGAATCTGCCTGGGATGCTTCGTCAACTTGGCCATGCAAGTGAAAGTGAAGTACAAAGTCAACTCGCTTCATTACATTTCCACATCAGTAAACTACCAACTCATACTTACCGGCTACTTGTGGCTATATATTCAAGAAAGTAGGAATCACTAAAGTTCACCAGCTCCAGCAACTGCTCCTGGACAAAATGTGTTCCTCCTAATAAGAATACAACCTCCAAATCAGGAACAAGCTCCCTCACTTTCCCACTATTTGTATACTCCTCCATCCCTGGAAAATTTTAACGCATAATCCCTGCAACCCATGATGACCAGTGCTGGAACCTTGACAATCGGATCGGCTTTGGCAAATAACTGTTCATGGAACGACCTATCATATGAAAAGCTAGTTAAAATGAGTCTTGGCAAGAATTTTGCCATATAACCTATTGGTATAAAGCTTTTGAACTAAACTGGATCTCTAAATTACTTTCATTAATAAAAAGTTGCACTAGAATTAAACCAACTACTAATATGATACTTCAGGTACAAACGTGACCAAGGTGATAAAGAATGTCCAAAAACCAGTTTGTACCTATAATTAAGGCATTTGCAAAGTAGTTTGAAAATCCTGATTCCTTGTATAGAGCCCTATACTCAATTGATCTTTCTATGAGAATCATGGCGGAAAAGGAGTACACTCCAAGAGGCCAGTTTGACGCAGTAAATACCAAACATGAAGTTTTATGTTTGCCAGTTGGATGCGTAACAATAGGTTTGCAAAAGGAAGGCTAGTTGTGCAATAGATGGTTACTTTGTGGACCGACTTGCTATATTAGTTACTTCAGGGATACATTTTTAATATGGGATATAGTTTTAGGGACAAATAGTGTAAATTTCCTTAAGTTAATTATCCTCTGTTTTATTGTGAAAATAAAAATAAAGATCCTCAACCCGCTCTCCAGTACTCGTGGAAAACCTGACGAGTCATCGAGTGGCAAGTCGGCGGAGAAATCTCGGCCATTTTCGCACCGTCTTCGGCGGGTCGGCATGCGAGCGCTGGCAGATGACGACGTCGTCGAGATCCGGAAGGGTAACAAGCCTGGGGACCCCCACGTAATAACCGTCAACTGCCCCGGCAGAACCGGTCTCAGCTGCGACATTTGCCGGGCTATTCTGGATTTCGGGCTCTACATTACTAAAGGAGGTAACGGTTACTGTTTCTTAATCCATGGCGTATTTGGTTCCTTGTCCTATTCCTTCTTAATCCCAATTCCTCTAGTAATTTCGTTTTTGTTTTCTCAGGTCTTTTTTTGCGGTAAATAAATTTTGGTTTTATTCTTTTTCTTGTGTTGGATTTGGAACCACGGATGTAGATGTCACGACAGATGGAATATGGTGCTATATAGTTTTCTGGGTAGCTCCCCATTCCAGCTCTCCTTTCGTGAGATGGCCGAATCTGAAGAACCGGCTCGTCTCAGTGTGTCCACCCTGTTCGTTCCCGATCTACGTGAGCCAACAACCTGGGAGTTCGGCTGCTCCGGTTTACCTGCTGACATTTTTTTGTTTAGACAGACAGGGATTGTTGAATGGTAATAAGAATTAAGAAATGAATTACTGCTTGCTTGAGCTGTATGTGTGGCTTCTATTTTCTGGTTCTGATATTAGTGTGAATTCTCTGTAGATGTGACTCAGGTGCTTTGTGAGTTGGAGCTTACAATTCAACGGGTGAAGGTGACGACCACGCCTGATGGCAGAGTGCTGGACCTCTTCTTCGTGACGGATAATCTGTAAGGTTCTAGTTCTTGATTTTTTTTTATATATATTCATGGCTTCTTTTACTGGTTTGCTGCTGGTTGGAACATCTTTAGCATAATGAGTCGCTATATTTGTAGCTGAAGTGCTGAAGTAATCAAAGTTTGGATAATGTAAAGAAAAATAAAGCGAGGTTTATTCTTTTTCAGGAATCTTCTGCATACAAGAGAGCGACAAGGTGGCACATATAAGCGATTAAATGTTGTGTTGGGTGAAACCTGTCTCAGTTGTGAAATCAAGTTGGCAGGTCCAGAGTATGAACTTTGTCAGTTCGTCTCTCTCTCCCCAGCTGTAGAAGAAGAATTATTTCAGTATGAGCTGTCAGATAAGGAAATTCGTTCTCAGGCTCTAAGTGCTGATATGACAAGGTTGAAGACACCCGATATCACTGTAGACAATTCACTAAGCCCAGCTCACACTTTGCTTCAAATTCATTGCATCAATCACAAAGGTCTGCTCTTCGATGTCATGAGAACTTTGAAGGACTGCAATATCAATGTAAGGTCTCAACCATTTCACCTTTCCTTACCTGTGAAATTCTTATATTGTTTTGTGAAAAAGCTTGAGAATTATTTTATTTTTATGAAATTCTTACATCTTGCAAGCATTTTATGCCATTGTTTTTTCTTTTCCGTATGCCTGCTCACTTACTCATGGTATTGACTGTTGTGATGGCTATTTTCTTCCTTACATGTGTTAATCCCTTGAAATAACTGGATATGTTTGGAATCTAAAATTTGTGGCCCAATTTAACTTAAAGATAAGAGCGATAGGAGGCGAAAAATGGCAAGTGAAGTAGCTCATTGATATTATTCTACACACACCTTCTCTTCGGCCAAATTGGTCTATTGCTGATCCCAGTGTAGAATTATAGCTAATTACACGTATAGCTTCTCCTGGTTGTGGGAAGCAAGGATAAGCTTTCATCTTGGGTTGTTAGGGATTTGCCTCCAGTGGACGCGTTTACTGGTTATTATGCCAATCAAATTGGCTTTGAATTTCTTGGCTCAACTGTACAGCCCCTAGTTCACACAATTAGGCTGTAACTCATTGTGATCTTCCGCATGCTTAAGTAGTCAAAGGAGTGTAATGAGTTGCAGAGGCTTGTTTGCACAGATGTCACCCGAAAATAAGCAAGAAATTTTCCAAGGCAAGGCTTATGAACTTACCTGTGTATAATATGCTAGAATCTAGATGCCATACTTTGACCGTACTCTCTCAAAGCAGAAATATCAAATTTGCTACTAATATTTTGGGTAGGGAGCGGATATGTCATTATAGTTTTTTTGGGCCAAATCTCCCACTAATGTTTTAAAACAGGCTGAATATTATGCATCTTTAAAAAAATATCAGGACTTTTGAGATTTTTGCCAAAAGAGGATTTGATATCTATCATCAGTGCTTCTGCCCTATTGATGTCTCCATCACCAGCGCCCTAGCCCCATCGCAACCCTCCCTTTGTCTTTGTTGTCTAATCTCCTCACCTGCATTAAAGAGAGAGAGTGTGTGTTTAATTACAAAAAAATCTTTAAAGTTTGTTGAAACTTGCATTATTACCATAAAATTTCAAAACTTATTATTTTTAACGTTTTTCGTTAGTTTTTTAATGTTTTCTGTTAGATTTTTAACGACTAGTGACATATCCATTTTTAATTTGAAACTTCAGTGGCATATTTGGCCTATTTTAAAACATTAGTGGGAGATTAAGTCAAAAAAAAAAATTATAGTGGCATATTCACTCTCAACTAACATTAGTGGCAAATTTGATATTTTTACGCTCTCTCAAAGTACTAGGGCAAACTTTGGACGACAAATGAAAGAAGTTGTTTAAGAATTGTAATGTAGATTTGAGTGGATATCAGAGTCTTTATCTATATTTTAGTTTTGTTTCTGCAGTATTTGCAGCAATCAAATACATAGAATGTACTTGTGGTACCTTAGAATGTACATGATGCTCATATGCTCCTTCCATTTGCTGTTTGGTTTCTGCTGCTACAAATTTATGTTTCTTGTTTTCAGATTATATTTGGAAGGTTCTTTCCAAGTATCAAGTGCTATCGCAATCTAGATATATTCATCCAGCAAAGTGATGGGAAAAAGCTGTTGGATCCCGAAAAGCAAGAGGGACTATTTTCACGTCTAAAGGTTGAAATGCAGCATCCACTGCGTGTGATAATTGCAAATCGAGGAACAGATACTGAACTTTTGGTTGCTAACCCAGTTGAATTGTCTGGAAATGGAAGGCCACAAGTTTTTTATGATGTTACGCTAGCTCTAAAATCAATTGAAGTTTGTGTGTTCTCGGTAAGGACCATTGTCTTCTATAAGGGGCCTTCTAGGAAATGTCCAACACCTGGTATTAGAAATCAAAGAATCATGCACATTCAAAGTGTTATGACATTTTACCGTTGTTTTAGAAAGGATGCAACAAATGAAGGGTTAGATTGCATCATAGTAATGTGGTGTAAATGGTTTCTTTGAGTTGTCTGAGTGTGCTTTGATTTCAGGCTGAAATTGGAAGATTCTCGGCTTCAGATCGTGAATGGGAGGTCTACAGATTTCTCCTGGATGACAACTGCAGATACCAGCTATCAAGTTCGGCTGGCAGAAATCAGATTGTAGATAGAGTCAGGAGGACATTGATGGGCTGGTAATGTTCACTGTATAGGACTGAACACAATCTCCTGACTGCTCTGATTTTCCTTTTGTTGCTCAATGAACTTCTGTCATGGGAACTCATGCGTGACTCTCCTATTGTCCATGCATAGTGCATCTGAATCTCGTGTGAGGTCCAGTCTGTATATTTTAGCGTCTGTTTCGGCTGGTTGAGTTGCATTTGGAAAGAAATGAAATAAGTTGATTCTTTTTTGCTAAGCTTATTGTATTATTGTTTTTTTGTGACACAATATTCTCTAGATTGATTCAATGATGGCAACATTTCATGTAGGGGTGAGTATGGGTTGGGTAAACCTGAAACTCTACCTAAACCACTACCATTGGGTTGGGTTAAGTAGGGTGGGGTTGGGTTGAGTAAAAATGGACCATAGTTCACAGGTTGGTTTTACATATAGAAAAACCGACAATTTTTGGGTTGGTTTTGGTTCCATATAGAACCAACCCGATGTAGAACCGAACCCAAGGTATATATATAATTGGATAAACTCCACCAATCGTTCATAAACTATATCAAATGTTGCTTATTCGTCCCTAAACTATCAAATGTTGCTTAATCGTCTCTAAACTATATCCAGTGTTGCTTAATCATCCTGCCGTTCATCAAAACCATTAAGGTTGGACAGAAAAATGATGTGTCATGGAAAAATGATGTAACTGTTGATATGACATCATTTTTTCATTTATCTTTAACAGTATGATAGACAGTAGGACGATTAAGCAACATTGAATATAGTTTAGGGATGACTTATGGAATTTACCCTATATAATTATATTATAGAAGTTATAATATTACTAATATTTTCGTATATATATGTATTTTTTTTGAAGAATTATGATTGTCATCTTGTATTTTTATATTAAACCCTTAAACTGATGTCCCAAATTGAAACAACATGGAAGTTGTAAGATCATTTATGAAATTTCTTCATATTCACTTGAATCACTTCGTTTCCTAGGTCGTCTACTCTCGGGTCGTTTTGCTTTCAATTTCTCTACTTTAGATTACTCTCTACGGTACAGTTCTCATATTTTTTTTTCATATATGAGTCATGTAAAACTAGAAATTCATGACATCAATATATTTTATGTTTTGATACTGAAGAAAATGGTCTTTGTAGAAATAGTACTGGCTTATTTTTCCTCATAGAGTTTTACACTATTTAAATACAAAGCTAAGGAAACCTAAGTTAAGTAGTTTCCTCTTTTACAGACTAACAATTTAGGAAACAAATAAACAGATCCTAATCTCCTAAAAATAAAAGATTACTAAGATTTTCTAACTGTACACTATTTTCCTAATAAGGCATATTAAATCTTTGACCTTCAGAATATTCTGGAGATCTCCATAATATTCCAACACTCGCCCTCAAGCTGGTTTGAAGATGTCTTCCATAGCCAGCTTGTTCACTAGCTTCTCGAACTGTCTTTGACGCAATCCTTTAGTGAGAATGTCAGCAATCTATTCTGCAGTAGGGATATAAGGCATACAAATCAGTCCACTTTCAATTTTTTCCTTGATAAAATGCTTGTCAACTTTCACATGCTTCGTTCTATCATGGAGGACAGGATTATGAACAATAGAGATAGCTGCCTTATTGTCACAGAAAACTTTCATGGGAGATGGATTAGAGATTTTTAATTCTTCCAATAGTCTCTTAATCCACAAGACTTCACAGATTCCATGAGCTACTGCTCTGAACTCAGCTTCAGCACTACTCCTAGCCACCACATTCTGTTTTTTGCTTCGCTAAGTAACTAGATTGCCTCCAATGAATGTACAGTAGCCAGAAGTAGAGCGTCTGTCAGAAACACTCCCTGCCCAGTCTGCATCTGTATAGGCTTCAACTTGTAGATGCCCATGGTCTTTGAATAGTAACCCTTTTCCAGGTGTCCCCTTCAAATATCTTAAAATTCTGTACACAGCATCAAAGCGTCTTGGCCCAGGAGAATGCATAAACTGGCTTACCATACTTACAGCAAAAGCTATATCAGGGCGAGTGTGAGACAAGTAAATTAGTCTTCCAACAAGCCTTTGGTATTGTTCTGTGTTCTGCACTTCCTTAGCATTAGCAGGTTGTAACTTGAAATTAGGTTCCATAGGAGTTTCGGCTGGTTTGCGCCCAAGTAAACCTGTTTCACCAAGCAAGTCAAGTATATACTTTCGTTGGTTGACAAAGATACCTTCCTTGGATCTTGCAACTTCCATTCCAAGAAAGTATTTTAGAGCACTTAGGTCCTTGATCTCAAACAAGGTAGCCAGCTTCTTCTTAAGCTTTCCCAGTTCTTCAAGATCATTACCAGTCAAAATTATATCATCTACATAAACAATTAGAATTGCGACCTTGCCTTCCTTGCTATGCTTGTAAAACATTGTATGGTCAGTCTGACTTTGATGATAGCCACAGCCCTTTACAGCTTTCCCAAAGCGCTCAAACCAGGCTCTAGGAGACTGTTTTAGACCATATAAAGATCTTTTTAATCTGCAGACCTGATTCTGTCCATATTTTCCCTTGAATCCTGGTGGTATGCTCATGTAAACTTCTTCTTCTAGGTCTCCATTCAAGAAAGCATTTTTTACATCCAGCTGACACAATGGCCACTTGAATTTAACAGCAAGAGACAGTAGAACTCGAATTGAGTTAATTTTAGCAACAGGGGCAAAGGTTTCTTGATAGTCAATTCCATAGGTTTGAGTGAAACCTTTAGCAACCAGCCTAGCCTTATATCTCTCAATACTACCATCAGCTCTGCATTTCACAGTAAACACCCACTTACACTCCACTGTTTTCTTCTCTTTGGGTAAGTCCACTATCTCCCATGTGCCACTTCTTCTCAGAGCACTCATCTCCTCCATAACTGCTAACTTCCAGTTTGGGTCATTCAAAGCTTCCTCAATATTTCTCGGGACAAACAAGTGTGAAATTTTTTAGGTAAATGCCCTATGAGTGTAAGACAGCCTTTTATAAAGAAATATATTTAGCAATAGGATATCTAGGAAAGTTTGTACAAATTCTGGTTCCTTTTCTAATGGCTATAGGAATATCATAATCAGATGATGTATTAGGACCAGAAGTTAAAGAAGGATCAGCAATCAAAGGAGTAGGATTAGGAGTCGGGACTAAAGTACCTATGGAAGTCTGAGTACCAGCCTCTGGGGTTTTTGACTGGTCAGACCCTTGAATCAAAGTTGGATCTTGACTACCTTGATGGGTTTTCTTCCGAGTATAAACCAGAAGCTCAGTGTTTGGATTTTTTTTTTATCCATTTGTAGTGTTTCTCCCCCTGTTGAAGATACAATAGTACTTGGCATAGTCTGACAAGGATTCCTATTACTGTTATTATTTGAAATTGAGTTTTCCTGATTTTGTTTAATGGATTCAGAGCTGGCAGGGGAAATTAAAATTGTATTTGGTAGTGGAACAGGAACAGGAACAACAGGAAATAAATCCAAAAAATTATCATTCCATACTTCATTCTCCCCCTGAAGATAATTTTTGTGAAAGTAAGGTTTGTTTTCCAAGAAAGAGACATCCATACTAACAAAAAAATTTTTTGTTTGAGGGTTAAAGCACTTATATCCCTTTTTATTGGGTGCATATCCTACAAAAATGCATTTTTCAGCTCTAGGATCCAGTTTTGAACCAGAGTTGTTAGGAATATGGACAAAAACAGTGCATCCAAAAATTCTAAGTGGTAAATTTGAATGGATTCTAGACATAGGAAAAATAGTTTTGAAGTAATCCAAAGGTGTGCTATATTTTAAAACTCGGGTAGGCATCCTATTAATCAAGTATGGGGCTGTCAAAATAGCTTCTCCCCATAAATATTTGGGAACATTCATGTAAAATATGATAGCACGAGTTACTTCAAGTAAATGTTTATTTTTCCTTTCAGCAATACCATTTTGTTGAGGAGTATCCACACATGTAGATTGGTGATGAACACCTTTTTCCTTTAAAAAAACTCCCAAATGTTTATTGAAATACTCAGTTCCATTATCAGTATGAAGAATGCTGATTTTAGTTTGAAACTGTGTTTCAACCATTTTGTAAAAGGCCTTAAACAGATTTTCCACTTCAGATTTTTCACTCATCAGGTAAATCCAACATAAACGTGTATGGTCATCTATAAAGGTGACAAACCATTTTTTCCTTGAAATTGTGGTGATTTTTGTAGGTCCCCAAACATCACTGTGTATTAAATAAAATGGCTTTGAGGGAATATAAGGTTTTTTCAAGTAGGTAGTACGATGACTCTTAGATAGATAACAAGTTTCACTTTGAAGTAAAGAGAGGTTGAACCCCTTAAACAAATTAGGAAACAAGTACTTAAGGTATTGAAAACTAGGATGTCCTAGTCTAGAATGCCAAAGCATTATTTGTTCATAAACAGGATTAGAACTAACACTACTGAAGCCCTGAGCCTTTTTATTATCGGGAGAGTTCCCATCAAAGTAATAGAGTCCATCTATCATCTTAGCACTGCCAATCTTATCCCCCGAGGTCTGGTCCTAAATTTCACAGTGAGTGTCAAGGAAAACAACACGGCGATTAGAATCTTTAGAAAGTTTGCTGACAGATAAGAGGTTGCAGGCTAGTTTGGGAACATGTAGAACAGATTCAAGATCAATATTCTTGGCGAGTTTTATCAAACCTTTCCCTGCAATGGGTGAGAAACTACCATCTGCAATTTTTAGCTTTTTATTACCAGAACATGGGGAATAAGAGCAGAAAAGTTTAGAAAGACTGGTCATGTGATCAGAGGCTCCAGAATCAATGATCCAAGGAGCAGAATTCGAAAAACAGAATAGGGCACTAGATTCACTACCTGTTTGTGCAAGAGAAACATGAGGAATACCAGAAGACACACTAGACTTTAGCAGCTTTAGGAGATGATCCATATGCTCCTTGCTGAAGGGACTTGTTTCAGCCTCATTAGCAGCAGGTGTTGCGTGGCTGAACCTGTCATTGGTCCTTTTACTCGTCCAGTTTTCTGGCTTTCCATGGATCTTCCAGCAGGTTTCCCTTGTATGGCGAGGTTTGTTGCAGTGATCACACCAAACCCGTGGCTTCTCCTAAGTTTTTTTCTGAAATCTAGCAGCCTTATTTGCCACTTCATCAGAGGCAACTAAGGCAGAAGTGTCAGCCATCACATTGGTGTCCTTTTTTCCCAACATGACATTTCTTCTGCTTTCTTCCCTTCGAACTTCTGCAAATACTTCACTCATTGGGGGAAGGGGTGATCTACCAATGATCCTGCCCCTTACTTCATCAAACTCCACATTCAGTCCAGCAAGGAACTTGTAGATTCGATGGTTCTCCATAGTTTTTTTGTAGTGATTAGCATCATCTGCAGATTTCCATTCGTAGTCATGGAAGAGGTCCAAGTCCTGCCACAACCTTTTTAGTGAGTTAAAGTACTTGGTGACAGTGTCATCCCCCTGCCGAATTTCACCAAGTTTTAGAGTTAACTCATAGACTTGGGACTGGTTTCCTAAATCAGAATACGTCTGATTTACATTGTCTCATAATTCCTTAGCTGTAGAGTAGCACATGTAGTTAGACCCAATGTCCTCATCCATAGAATTGACGAGCCATGTCATAACCATCGAATTCTCTGCATCCCAAGTTGCATATGTCGGGTCCTTTAGTGCTGGTGCCTTCTTATCTCCAGTGAGGTAGCCAATCTTTCCTCGCCCTCGAATGTACATTCTAACAGATTGAGACCATCGCAGGAAATTATCACCATTGAGGCGAATAGTGGTGATCTGGACAGAATGAGAATTAGTGTTTGGGGCTTGAGTTAGGGTTGTAGGATTGTTTGGCTGATTGTAGCTGGAAGGTGTAGATCCAGACGAGATTTCAGACATGTTGGGCAGAGGAAGGACGCAGAGAGATGGCTTAGAAAATTAGGGTTGGCTCTGATACCATGCCGAAATAGTACTAGCTTATTTTTCCTTATAGAGTTTTACACTGTTTAAATACAAAGTTAAGGAAACCTAAGTTAGGTAGTTTCCTCTTTTACAGACTAACAATTTAGGAAACAAATAAACAGATTCTAATCTCCTAAAAATAAAAGATTACTAAAATTTTCTAGCTGTACACTGTTTTCCTAATAAGGCACATTAAATCTTTGACCTCCAGAAAATTTTGGAGATCTCCATAATATTCCAACAGTCTTAAATGTTCAGTTTTCTATATTGAATATTGTGCCAATGTAGGAATTACCATAAGGAAGTAAACTGGTTGAAATGGAAAATACTCCACAAGCAACTATTTTGAACCATTTTGGTAATAACAATATTTTAAACTCTTTTGAATGTGTCTAAATACATATATTTAAATATTAATTTAAATGTATATTATGTTGAATATTTCATAAACTAATTATGGATGTAATTTTATTGAATTTTGGTGTTGTTATAAGTATGTTGTATAAACCGAAAAATCCGAGAACTAAAACCGAAAAACTTATAACCATGATTCTAGTTTTATTTGGTTCTCGGTTCTCAGATTTGATAGAAAAATTTTGGAATCGAGACCATTTCGGGTTGGTTCAATTCCACCATAAAACCAAATCAACCCGAACAATGTGCACCTCTAATTTCATGTGATGAAAACGCTAGTGCTTCTTTTGTTTATGACTGAACATCATTATCATCATAATGGAAGGTTATTATAACTGCATGCGGGTTTGCTTCCTTCAGTTTTAAGTCCACAAGTGAACATATGTGAGAAGATGTTTCCTTTCTCTGTTCAAATCACAGCTGAGCTTATTTGAAAGCCAACTTTCCAACTAAGGTCCATTAACAGACTACACCTACCAGTAAACCTTACATTTTGCATTCAGTCGTCTGGAAAGAAAACCTCTGTTATTGTTCCACTGATTCTAACATATATGGCATGTAGGGCTCTTTGGTAGTGGTACTGAAGCAAATGAAAACCTGTCTGAACTTTGGAATTTGAAAATCTAGTTTCAGAACTGCCCAGTAGTAGGCCAGGTTTAAATAAACCTGCCAGAAGCAGTGCGGTGAAAATTCATATGCAGGTATGGAAAGTTGTAGTGGAAAATAGGTAGTGTCAGAGTAGTCTTCAGTTTTAGTACTCTTTGCTTTTTTATAGGTAGGAAGCCTTGCAGGTTCAATTTGAGAACAGGCTGGTGCCAGTCAGAAGCATGCATGTTCTAAAGGTTCATTTCTTAAGATATCAGTTGATCACTGTGGCTGTTCTTTAGGCTGAAGTGGACTTAAGTTTAGTTGAGATTGATCTTTACAGCCTAGACTGCCTGCCTAGCACTTCAGGGAAACTAGGCCTGCAACTTTCTTGATGCTTTCCGAATGCTTACTCGAGCTCCCGACCCCAGGCATAAACAATGCAGAAGAAAAAAACAAAGGATTCCTGGCAAAGTAACAGCGTGATTACTTTTTTGAATAGGAATCTTTTCGCCGCTAACTTCTTGCTGAATTTAAGGGTAATAGCAAATTTACCACCCAAAATTTACTAAATATGCAAAAAACACACCTAAGGTTTGCCCTGACATGTAGTTGTCCCATTCTAGTTTGAGAAATATATTATTACATGCATCCTTCTCTCAAGTTTTTTAAAACCTAAAGTTACACCCATCAATTAAGTTTAGGCATTAAAAACCTGCTCACCAGTTTTTAGAATGTGAAACAAAAAATACTGTAGGTTAGAAATTGTGTTAGACAAATACAGAAGATTGAATATGATGATTACCAAATACAAATGAGTAAATATAACAATTTTCTAAAGGTGATTATGTTTTCTAACTCTGAAAAAAAAAATTGTCCTTCGTATCAGCTAAACGCTCGTTTTGGTGCACGGTATTTTCTGTTTGACATTGCAAGAACTGGTTAGTTGGTTCTTAATGTTTAAAATGAACAGCATGAATGTAATTATAGATTTCAAACAACCTGAGGGTAACATCTTTCTCAAAGTAAAAAGGGGATAATTGTGAGTCAGGGCAAACCCCGAGAGGGTTTTAATTTTAATTTTTATCTAATGAGTGAAATATTCTGTTAAAAAATGACATATTTTAAAGCGTGGCCCGGTGGCTTGTTTCGACGGTAGCAAAATGCAAACAGCCCCTGCCTCCTTACCAGAGAACTCCACCACCTCCTACAGGGCAGTAAGTGATGAAACTTCAAATTCTATAGGGCGATTGTTGCTGAGGCAGAGGAATCCATTACGAGGGCCGCCAAATCCCTGAATCCTGCTTAAGCCAGCCCACCTTGACCGGACCACCACGCTGCTAGTAGAGCGGGAGCACTGAACTGCAGCAAAGGTCCTGTAGCTCCTGGTTGCCGCCATTTCCGTCCCACTCCAGCAGTAATCTGACATCAATCTCGTAATAACAACAATCGCTTTGCTAATCTTATGACTGGAAACGAAGACAACTTTGAAATTTCTCTTCCCCTGCATCCTCGCGCTTCATTACTCCGGTATTGGACTGAAATGGACAAAGAGACCGGAGAAGTCCAGGGCTCGTCATCTTTTCTAGGCTCGTAAGGGCTTTGTTTTGATGTCTTTAACGGTCAATACCTTAGTGAATAAAGAGTGTTAGCCACTGTTTAATTGTTTGAAGATCAGTTTTACTTCAATTGGAAACGTTGTCCCATCCCACGGCTGATTGCTCTGCGGTCAACGGTGGTTTTCCAGGTTACTCCTATACTATCTCACCCGCTCTTTCAATGCTGCTGTGTGCCTTGGGTTTGCCCCGCTTCTTGGCTTCCGTTGTGGTAGCTCTATGTCGGTCCCAAAAGCGTCCCCGTGTCTGGAGCTCAACTTTGATTCAAAATCTTCAATGGTAGAATATGTGTTAGCTTGCTAGTGCTCTGTTCTGCTCGAAGAAAATTTTCTGCTTTTCCAGCTTCTTTTCTTTTCCCGTAATTAGTGGTTCTTACGTTTTACGTTCAGTTATGCTCTGAGAAATTTGAAATTCTGCTAACATTTGTGGCTCATCCTCCGGAGGAACCAACTGGTAAATTTTTTTTTCCATTAAAAAGAGAAAACTGGGCATGAACTTAGGCTTGTCCTGTTGCTTGCATGGCAAGCTTCATCAACCTAAGAATCGAAGTGAAATTGACCCCCAGAATCATCTCGGATTTATTTTAGCGTACAGGAAGATGTAACTTGGATAAGAAGCATCAAGCCCTTGAACAGCATGACTTGTTTGATCACATATTACTAACATCATGATTCATATTTCATGTGAGTCAACTCAGAGCTAACACTCATCAGCTACTTGTGCTTGCTCAAGAAATCAAGGATCAGTTCATTCACCACTTCCGGTGACTGCTCCTGAACAAAATGTGTACCTTCAGGTAAGTATATGATCTCCAAATTTGGAACAAACTCCTTCGCTTTCCCACTCTTTATGTACTCCTCCATTCCGGGAAAGTTTAACACATAGTCCTTGCAACCCATGATCAGTAGTGCGGGAACCTTGACAGTTGGATCCTTATGCCAAAGTCTTCATGAAGCGACCTATCATATCAGTAGTTCAAATGAGCTCTCGCCAAAAATTTCACCATAACCTATCAGTATAAAGCTTCTGGACTCATCTTCAAGTCTAGTATGCATAGAAGGTAGTATTATTGACACACACTAGAGTACCATTAACGAACAGGCTGACATTGAGAGAGTGGATTCTTTGACTTTGGACAAAAAGGACAGTGATCGTCTGATATACCTGTAAGGCATTTGCAAGGCAGTTTGGAACCCAGATTTCTCATATAAAGCTCCATACTTGTCTAGATCTTTCTCTGAGAACCAAGGTGGGAGAGGAGTAGAAGCATCCACCAAATCCATGATTTCCTGGTTTCCTGCAGCAATTGGTACTTCGCTTCTTGAGAAGAGTATGTACACATTCCTTACTACCGTCTTTGCATCGAGACGCCCAAAATCAGCTTCTGCCCGTCCAGGAACCTACAAGGCCAAACATGTTTAAACCCGCAAATGGAACAAGAAATACTCTTCTCCTTGAGCACTACGAAGAAACAATACCCTCCATCTAGCCACGTAGAAGCCTTCAGGGAGATGTTCTTGCCACGACGAGGGTTCTAGTGCTACATGAGGTACGCCCAATGTAACAACTGCAGACACTCTTTCCGGGTGCATAAGAGCAAATAAATACGCAGGTCGAGCTCCAAAATCTTTGCCCACGACGAAAGCCTATGCTTACAGAGACCAAGAATCACTAGTAGAAGAGTTCACAATACCAGAACACTAGCATCAACATGAAATAGATCAGATGTTTATCAGTTTTTATAGTTAGTATCTTAGAATAAAGTGTTTCTCAGTTGTTTGGAAAATTTCCTACTTTTCTGCCCTACCCAAGAGGGACAAAAACGGTAGCTACCGACCAAACTAGGTAACTAAGAACACGGTAGTTGTTGTTTTAGTTCTTACTAAAACCTTATTGATTCCGAAATGATCCAGAATGGCAAGAAGATCATTGTTGAGGTGGGAAAAGGTGGTCTTCTCAGGTTCGGGTGGTTGGTCGGACAGCCCGTACCCTCTGAAATCAGGCGCCAGGGTCCGGTACCCTGCATTCGCCAGAGATACGATCTGGTGGCGCCAGGAGTAGCATACCTCGGGGAACCCGTGCAAGAACACGACCGCTTTTGGACCTGAGATCGAAAACCACGGTGTCTGATCGAAGGAATAGAGGAAAATAAGGATGTGCGAATCACATGGGAAAATACGGAGCGTTACTGTTTTACCTGTTCCGAGCTCTGCTACATGGAGCTTGAGGCCTTCAACGGAGACGAAATGATGCTGGATTTGGTCCATTTCTTGGGGGTGAGACGGAGATGACTTGGAGTTGGGGGCTTCTGGTTCGGATTTAAGGAAGACTCGAGTTTTTCTGTTTTGATTTTTTGTGAGAATTTTGAGGTCGCCGGCCCCGGCCTTGTCTTGTGAGTCACGACAAGATATGAGGATAGTAGAGGTTCAGATACATGAAGAAGGATATTAGCCGCTTATTAGTTATCTTAAATTCTAATGTTAATTACAGCCATTCATCCCAAACGGCGCCTGATCAAAGTGGTTAATGTGCTAATTTCTCTCTGATAAATATCAAAATTTGTAACTTGTAGGTACTATATAGTGAATGGAAATTTGATATTGATGGTCCGTCACCTAATCACAATATTAAATTACATGCCTTTATTTCATATTCTTTGATGTTATTTCATTTTTGTTATTTAAGTTTGACTTTAGTTTATTTATGTTATCATTTTCTAGAATAATTTTTAAAAAATTATGTCTAAAAATTACTTTCTTTGTTTCGTAAAACTTGTCTCCTTTACTATTCACAATAATTAATTCTTAATTTTTATTATTTTAAAATTTCTTATAGAAATACAAATTTTAATATGCAAATTGTACCTTAAAGACTTTAGTTTATAAATATAATTTTTAAAATTTTTTTATAATACACATTAATATGAATACATTTAAGTCAAATTTGAGTCAAAAAAGATAAAAGGATCATCTTTTGCTAAATAAAGGGAGTATAAGTCTTTTTTTTTTTTTTGTGTGTGTAAGAATTTTTTAATTTACAGACTAAAATATTAAAATTAAAATATCAAAAATTAATTAGCCTAAATAGTAAATATTGGAATGAAGTATTATTTAATTGTAAACCCCCACAATTGTAGTCATACAAAGCATTCTTTTATAGGGGCGATATTAAACATGGTTTGGTTCCTCTTGGTTGCAACTTGCAACCTGTATGACCAACCGATTTACTTACCTGATGGTTGGTTGGAGTAGGAAATATAAATTACTTATATTTTTTTTAAAATATATTTAATTGTTTTTACTAAAAAAATTTTTTTAGAAATTTTTTAATATCTAATTTACCTTACTATTAACATTTAAACTCTTACTCAACAAAACCTAAAGAAATTTTTTTTTAAAATTTTCATTTAAACTATCATTATATAAAGGTAGATTTTTTTTCCTCAAGTTTTTTCATTTTCCCATTTTGAGTAACATATTGAGTTGGATCCGTTACTGTATCATATTTTACTGGTATTTTTTACTTGAAATTTTGTTATTAGTATTCAATAAATAGTGAAACTTGTGTCAAAATACACACATACCCAACAGCACATAAACTACAGTGACCAAAATTTTGTTTTAGCAGATATAAATAATACGGGGTAGTTAATAAAATCAGAAAAATATTGGGATTTTAGTGACAAAAGTTGAAGTTTAGTGATTAATAAGAAAATAAAAAAAACAAAAAACAACAAAAAGGGCTCTAGAAACTAAAAGAGCAAATGGAAAGACTCCAGACATTAATGATTTAGCTAAAACAAAATCAACTGAAACCATAAAAAAGAGCAAATGAAAAAAGACATTAATAATTTAGCCAAAACAGAATCAAATGAAACCATGAAAAACCAAACAAAACATAATGACTAAAGATTTTTATTTTAGAAATAATACTATATCAACTTCGTAAAATTCATCCTCTTTACTATTCACAACAATTAATTCATGTTTTTCTTTCTTTCAAAATTTCTTATACAAATATAAACTTTTTATATGAAAAATAATACCTTAAAGACTCTAGTTTATAAATATATTTTTTAAATTTTTTTTATAATATAAATTAATATAAATATGTTTAAATCAAATTTTAGTAAAAAAAAAAAAGATAAAATGATTAACCTTTGTAAAACAGAATGAGTAATAAATACAAGCGGAAAAAAGTTCGTGGACTAAAAAGAAAAATAGAAAGACTACGCATTAAGGCTTCAATTGATGAGAAAAAAAGAGAAATGGCCAAAGCCGGATAAGCCAAAGCCATGGTTTAATTCATCCAAAGAGCTCATGAGCACCACAGGTGATACCCGTTAGGGTCGAATATTCAGCTCATGAAAACCACTTATTCGTTTGATTACATATTGGACACATCTTATTTCACATTTCGGACGAGTCAATCCCAACTCATACGTAAGAGCTACTTGTGGTTGTTAAAGAAGTCGAGGATCAGTTCGTTCACCACCTCTGGCGACTGCTCCTGAACAAAATGTGTTCCTTCAGATGGGTATACGATCTCCAAGTTAGGAACAAGCTCCTTCACTTTCCCACTCTTTATATACTCCTCCATCCCTGGAAATTTGAAAACATAATCCTTGCAACCCATGATCAGTAGTGCCGGAACCTTGACGGTTGGATCAGTCATGCCAAACTCTTTGTGAAACGACCTATCATATTCATATCAAAGGCTAAAATGAGTTATTGGCAAGAATTTTGCCATAGCCAACTGGTATAAAGCTTTTGTTCTGAACCTGATGTCTAAATACGCATGGAAGGTACATTAGGATTCAAAGAACTATACTATACCGTAAAAAAAGAACGAAAATAACTAACTATACCTCTGGTACAAACACAGCCAAGGTGGTGAAGATTCCCCAGAAACAGGCCAGATATCAAAGAAATGTATTCTTGACCTTTGGGCCAAAAGGATGGTGAACGATTGGTTTACCTGTAAGGCATTTGCAGGGCAGTTCGAAATCCTGATTTCTCGTATAAAGCTCCATACTCGGCTAGATCTTTCTCCGAGAACCATGGCGGGAGAGGAGTGGAAGCATCCACCAAATCCATGATCTCCTGGTT
The DNA here is from genome assembly GCA_005392925.1 of Aquilaria sinensis. NCBI lineage: Eukaryota > Viridiplantae > Streptophyta > Magnoliopsida > Malvales > Thymelaeaceae > Aquilaria > Aquilaria sinensis. Next base: position 689,488 of record SMDT01002958.1, on the reverse strand, counting down.
CTCTGCAGCAATCGGTATCTGACTTCTTGAGAAGAGTATGTACACATTCCTCACAACCGTTTTTGCCTCAAAACGTCCAAAATCAGCTTCTGCCCGTCCAGGTATCTACAAGGTCAAACGAATTCAGACACAAATGGAATACTACTAAGAAACATTCACCTCCTCCAACACTTTAAGGAAAAAAAAACAATACAATACCGCCCATCTTGCAATATAGAAGCCTTCAGGAAGACTTTCATGCCACGGCAGAGGTTTCGGGGGTAAATGGGGCACGCCCAATGTTACAACTCCAAACACTCTGTCCGGATGGACGAGAGCAAAGAGATACGCAGGTCGAGCTCCAAAATCTTTGGCCACGACGAAAGCCTACGCCCATAGAGACCAAGAATCATTTGCAAGCCAACACATGTTCTTTTGCTCAACAGAACAAGAAACCATTACAAACGATATCACCTCCTATGCCTGCCTAAATCAGAATCCATCACAATTGAATTTTCATAAAAACCCATAATTGGACAATTTTAAAACAAATTATGTAATTATCAGTAAAAGAAACCCATAAGTCTCCTTTGTACCCAACACCTCCTCCTCCACCAAACCGGGACAAAAGTCATAAACTAGTGACAACAGACCAAACTGAAAGTACTAGTATTAGCACTTAGAACTACCTTATCAATCCCGAAATGATCCAGAATAGCTAGGAGATCGTTGATGAGGTGCGAAAAGTCGGTTTTCTCGGGTTCGGGTGGTGGATCGGACAGTCCGTAGCCCCTAAAATCGGGTGCGAGGGTCCGATACCCAGCATTCGCGAGGGCTACCATCTGGTGGCGCCAGGAGTACCATATCTCCGGGAACCCATGCAAGAACACGACCGCTTTCGGACCTGAGATCAAAAGCCGATGGTGTTTGATTGAAGGATGATAACCTTATATTTATTATTATTATTTTTTTTATATTTAGTATATTTTAATATGTTTTGACTCATAAAGATATATTTTGAGTATGTTTTATAGTTTAGAATATATCTGGACTCAATTAATTGAAAGTGGATTCAACTTGCAATTTTACAAGTTTTAATTTGTGTTTTTTTCAGGATTTTGATAGATTAGTGATGTTCTGTTAGAAAAATTATATCTTCAGCTACAAAAATCGGAATGGAGTAATTCTTGATTCATTGGAAAGCTAACATCTAGCAATTCACCTGCAGACCATGAAACACAGTTTGCATGTTAAAAGGGTCAAATTCAGCTTTAAAGTCACGATTTATGAGTCATCGCTGGTTCAGAAGCAGTTGCGGTATTTTGGGCATATCTTTGGCTATAGATGTCCGTTTTATATGATTCATGTGTCGTTTCGAAACTAAAAAAGAGCTCTACAATTTTCATGCTTTGAGTTTTGAGAAATAATGGCTTCATCAAAGTCGAATATCAGCTTGAAGTTGCTATTACTGTTCTAGAACATTGCTTGCCTGACAACTTTGAAACCTTCTAGTTATTTTGAATCTTTTTATTTTTTGGGGGGTACTTTTGTAACAATATAAAAATTTTAGGGAGTTTTTATGAGTTTAGCATGCTAGGTTTTTTTTTTATGTGTTTAAAGGCGTGGTTGCCGCCAGGGGGTGCCCGCTCTCTCTCTTTCAACAGTTTCAGTCTTTTTTTATTATTATTGTTCTTTATTTTTCTTCCAAACATGAGTGAGTACTTTTTTTTGTTCAGTTTTCGGGACGATTTCTATCGCCAACACCAGTTGTGAAGATTGATTTTGCTTGCTTAAATTCTCTTTAAATTCAAGTATTTACTTCTTTATTGTTCAGATTTATTACAATTAATTTGTCCGTTCTTCCTTGTTGAATTGGTTGTGTGATTGTAAACTTACTTGATTTTCTTTCAACCACTTAGGTGAAGAATTCAATTAAAAGCAAGTGAATTAATTGGAGATTATTTTTATTTCTGGTTAATTTATACAAAGAAGAAAGACAGGTTAAATTGTTCAAGCTTCTGGATTATTGCTTAGAATAAACTTTTGTTCATTGTTCCTAATGCTAATTTTGGGTTTATTAGAAATTGCTTTTCAATGTCTGGTTACTCAAAATTAAGAAATTAATCTGAAGCTTTTTCTGGTTAATTTTACTTTTGAATTTTTTGGGTTCTTTTTAACTTTAAAAGAGAATCCTGTTTATTTGCTTTCATTAAAAAAATATTTTATTTCGATGATCAACTACGTGATTGAAATAGATAATCAACCCTGAACTGAATATTTTTAGTATTGGTTAATTTAATTTTAATTCTACAGTTAATTTAATTCAGCATTCAATTCAAGAAAACCCCCCAACATTTTATTTCAGTTTTCTGATAGGAAGCTTTCAATTAAGAAATTTCTTTTGGGATTCGACCTGATTTTCACTGCTAGACTACAAATTTATTTATTCTGAATTGTTAGAAATACCAGAATTATTTTTTGCAATTTCAACGACCAACCAAAGGACTATAGGAAAACAGTAAACGCATACTTTGCAAGGGCAAAATAAGGAGTACTTATGTTCTGTTTTTACCTGTACCAAGCTCTGCTACGTGGAGCTTGAGACCTTCGATGGTGACAAAATTGTGCTGGATTTGCTCCATTCTCGGGGATTGATAGAGATAAAGGCTGAGGCTCGTCTGTTCTGGATTTATAGAGGTCTAAGAGTGATTTTTCGTTTGGTCTGTGGTATACTAGTCATGCTTTTGCCACCAATTGCAACTTTTATCCGTGTCAATTTTTAAGCTCTGACGTGAATGGTAAAGATATTCAGTGTGACCACCTCATCTAAAACAGATTTGATTCTACTGACAAATCTTGAGTTTCAAGAAATTAAGAGAAATTTTAGAAGTTGGATTCTTGGACAGAGGACCCAATTAAATTAAGAAATCAAAGGAAATTTTTTCAAGGATTTATTGGGGTAAATATTGGTGGTATGGGGCATTATATTGCGTAACTATCAAAGAAATTAAAAAAACAATGCATGAAGGGTGTAGGTGTCGTGCATGGCATATGAATGTGCATAAAATGGTACTAAGTGTTGTAATACGTGCATGATTCATACATGCTTAGGCAAGAAGCAAGATAGGTGGCAGCATGTGGTGGAGAAAAAACAAAACAAATACAAATGTGCCGGGTGGCAAGAATAGATGGTGGCAAATGAGGTGCTAGGTGGCAAAGCATGAATGAAAATGTGTCAGGTGGCAAAATGGATGAAGGGTACGTAGAAAGCAAGAAGAATAGCTAGGTGGCGGCTGGAAGACAGAGAGTTAAAATGGTGCCAAGAGGCAATAAGTGGCAATTTCTTGTAAACTAAGCAAGCTAGGGTGGCATGTTATTAAGCTTCACACAATGACTGGACATAGCTATAAGTATGGCCTCACAATTTCATTCCAACGCATCCTAAGCCTTCCCAAAACCTGCTTGCTAGTATGAGAAAGTAAGAAACGAGAAAGAAATATTGAAAGAGAAAGTAATAGCAGAGGAGAGTAAAAATCAACGGAGGAGAAGTTCGTTGCGATCGAAACTTGAAGTTAGTTCCAAAAGAGCTTGATTCATTTGGGATTGGTAACAAAGTAAGGGTTTCTCGTATTGAGAGCTTAATTATTTGAGATTGATAAGGAAATGGGGGTTTCTTATATTTTGAGCTTAATTATTTGAGCTAACAATCTTGTATTTTGTGAGTAATCCTGATGCACATACAAGAAACTTGTTGCTCTGGGACGAGATTGTTCTTGGAAGATCAATGCTTCGTTTATCTATAGCTTGGTTTTTTTAGAGTAGAACCAAGTGTTTATTTGTCAAAGTAAGTAAATAGAAAGGAACTTGATGCCTCGCAAGCATGTTTGTTTGGCCAAATACTATCTGATTACTGTGTTCCTTGAGCTCTCTGATTGGTTTTCCTATTAATATGCGCATAATTTATTTACATTTACTTGAAATCTGCATATTGATTCTTCTGATGCATTTTCTTACTAAGTTTTGTTTAAGACTCATCTCTTACTTATCACTGTGAAGAATCTGGATCAAGATAGTTAGAGATTTATTTTGTTGTCCTATGTTATGGTATTTTACGGTGCAAGTGGGCTCAAAATTATATTGGATTATTAATCACATTATTTTTACTAAGCTTACATAAGCTTTTGGTTGCTCATTCTAACAATATTGTTACATAGCGTATTTTGTAAACTTTTGTGGACCTTGGTAGAGTAAAGGAGTGTCTCGGAGATTTTTTACTGAACTGTCAAGTATACATCAGTTTAAATGGGGATTTTGTCTAAATAGTTCATATGAAAGGCTTATTAGCCTTGTAGTTTGTGTTTTTGTGTAATTTTAACTAACTTGTAAATATTCTATATTTATGGCCAATTCGTTTGAACTTAAGTCAATTGACTTAATTTTACTTTTATATCTTTTTTGTGTGAAACCAATTTTATTTAAAAGTTAATATTATATAGATGTAATAATCAATTTGAAAGTAAATTTTCATAATGTTATTAAAGTTTTATGATTTTTTTAATGCCTTAACTAAAAAAATTAATAGAATTTTAATTAATATTAGTTCCAGGTTAAAAAAATGTAAAAATAAAAATAAGTCATTTTGAAGTCAATTGACTTAAGTTAAAACAAATTGAGTGTTAATGATTCCAAATACAAAGTTATGTAATTCCTGTTACTAGACTTACCGCACAAATTTTCTATTTTCTACAATTTTGAGCTTTTGTATTTTAAATCCATTCAACCAAGCATTAATTATCAAATAAAGAATTATTAAAATTTTTTTGAAAAATAATGTTTGACACGTGTTAAGCTCATTAGCCCATTTTACAAGAAACCTGCCTAAAACCCTGGCCAAGATTTATCTATAAAGAGCCACAAGTCATTCTAGGTGCTTGGTTGGGCTAGAAATTAAAATAATTTGACTTATTCACTTTGTTTTAAAATCATCTTTCTAGGTTCCTGGCTAGGGAGGGTATGTCAATTTGGTATTAGAGCAAGTTCACCAGAATGTCTAAAGGTGCATGTTCATAGTAAGGTTAGGAAACTAACTCAAAGATTTGCAATCTCTGTGTTTGTATAGATGGTGAATACAAGAGAAGGAACTGCCTCACACAGTGGGAGTAGAAAAGAACAAAATGTGGAGCAGAACCAAGGAATAACAACTTTGCTACAAAATATGCACACTGTCATACAACAGTTGACAGAGAATATTCAAAATATGGTTCAAGGCCTTCAATAGAGACAAAATGGTGTTGGATTTGGTCCATTTTCTGGGGGATGAAACGAAGATGACTTGGAGTTGAGGGTTTCTAGTTCAGATTTAAGGAAGACTTGAGTTTTTCAATTTTGTTTTTTGTGAGAATTTTGAGGTCGCTAGCCCTAGCGTTGTCTTGTGACTCATGACAAGATGCTCCCATGACCGTGAGGTTCGTTTGGTAACAGCTCTTTGTAGTATAGATTTAAATACATGAAGAAGGATATTAGCTGTTTTTTAATGATCTTAAATTTTAATGATAATCAAAGCTGTTCATCTCAAATGAAGTTTGATTAAAGTGGTTAATGTGTTAATTTCTATTTGATAAATATCAAAATTTGTAACTTGTGGTTACTATATAGTGAATGGAAATTTGATGGTGATGGTTGTCACCTAATCACAATCTTAATTTATATTCCTTAGGTCTCATATTTTTTTTATGTTATTTCACTTTTTTTATTTAAGTTTGATTTTAATTTATTTATATTATTATTTTTAGAACAATTTTTTAAAAAAAAAATTTAAAAAAATTATATTTTTATTTTTTATTTGTATAAAAAGTTTTAAATTTATATTCTAAAATATAAAAAAATAAAATATTTTAAATTAATTAGCCTAAATAGAAAATTTTGTAATAAAGTAATATTTAATTGTAAACCCCCACAATTGTAGTCGTACAAAGCATTCTTTCATAGGGACGATATTAAAGGTGGTTTGGCTCCTATTGGTTGCAACTTCCAACCTGTATGACCAAGTGACCAACCAATTTAGTATCTGAGACTTGGTTGGAGTAGGAAATATAAATTACTTGGAAGTTTTTTCGGATGTGGAAAACAATTTCTTTTTTTTTAATAATTTTTAGAAAATATATTTAATTGTTTTCACTAAAAGGTGGAAATGTTTTTCTTTTTTAGAAATTTTGTAATATCTAATTTACCGTGGTATAATGTTTTCTGAATCTTCAATTAAACTTTCATTGTACAAAGTTAGCTCGGGTTTTTTTTAAGTTTGTTTTTTCATTTTCCCATTTTGAGTAACCCATTGAGTTGGCTTCGTTATTGCACCATATTTTACTAGCACGTTTGACTTGAAATTTTGTTATTAGTACTCAATAAATAGTGAAATTTGTTTCAGAATACACACACACTCAACAGCAAACAAATTATAGTGACAAAAGTTTTGTTTTAGAATATATAAATAACTAGTTTTTTTGCCCATCTGTTGTCTAGGTTTATTTTTTATATATTTTAATTATATATATAATTATCTAATTATTATTTATAATAATAATAATGATATAAGAGATTGAAAAAAAACTATATTTCATAATTTAATAAAATTTAGCTATTTTTAATTTTTTTTCTTAGAAAGCAAATGAATATAACAATTATAGGAATAATGATCTATTTAAAATCTAAAGATGAATTCAATCTTCAACATTTTTTTTTTTTAAGTTCCCCCAAAACCAAACAAAGAATTGAACATCAATCCCTCTCCAATCATCAGATTTGGAAGTACAAATTTCAATTAATTCTTCCAACTTAAATGGTAAAAATAAAATATGTACAATTGAAATGATATTTTTAATTTTTAATTTTTATATTAATAAATATTTAATAAAAATTACTTAAATTAGTTGTTAGAAGGCAAAGAGAATAAAAGGGAAATGGAAATTATAAAAATAGATTAATTTTATTTTTTGGCTAAAAGGGGAAAATACTAGTTTAGTGAAATTAAAATTAACACAATTAATTGCATCTAACCATATCTCAAATAATTTTATGAAGCAACTGAAACTATTATATAAAAAAAGTACAAATCCATCAACATTAGTGCATAAATTATAAAAATATTAGATAGTATGAGAAATTTCTGTTGTTTAAAAGATAAATAAAATAAGAAAAACAAATGATTAAAATGATTATGGATAGAATTAAAATTACCCAAAGTTATATATCCAAAACCTAGTTATTTTGGAATCATATAGACTTGAAAATTTTTTGTTCTTTCTTCTAACTAACAAAGTTAAGACTAATTTATACCAATAATTTTCTTACTAATTACCATGTACTTAGTTTTGATTTAAAAAACTAAAATGCACAACCAATATGTAAATTTGGCATAATTAGTGCATCAAATTTATTGCCTAATAAATGTTAGAAACCAAAATATCAAATAAAATAATAAATAATTTTAATAGCACTATTAACGTAACACTCTAATTTGCAATAGTAACTCTAAAAAAATCCATAAATAGTCCAATTATATCAATCATTAAATTAATGGGTCATATGAGTAAATGATTAGCTACAAGTTCATTTGTGTACTGTAATAGGTAGAATTATGTTCAAAATGGTATAAATAGAATATAAGGACTAAATTATAACTCAATAAAGATTCACAAGGATGTCAATAGAATAAGAATCCAAATAATATAATTTAGTTAAAACGTCTCTAAAATATTTTGGTATTAAAAAGTAAATCAAAAAGTTTTAAAAGGTTCAAAGAAGCTCCATAAATAATGGCTCCGACCTATTTAATAAAATTTAGCTATTTTTAATATTTTTTTATTAGAAAACAATGAATATAAAAATTATACAAATAATAATCCATTTAAAATATAAAAGTCTTCAACATTTTTTTTTCTTAAGTTCTCCAATATCATCAAACTTGGAAGTGTAAATTTTAATTAATTTTTCAAACTTAAATGGTAAAAAAAAAAACGTACAATTGAAATGATATTTTTTTTATTTTTATATTAATAAATATTTGCCGAAAAGTACTTAAATTAATTGCTAGAAGGCAAAGAGAATAAAAGGGAAATGGAAAGACTATGGGCTTCAATAGTTTGGCCTAAACATAATCAACCAAAACCATAAAAAACCCGACAAAACATAATGACTAAAGGATTTTCTTTTAGGAATAATAATAAATACAAACAACAGGAAAAAGTTCGGGGACTAAGAAAGAAAATATAAAAACTATATACATTAAGGCTTCAATGATTGATATAATAAAAGATTAAAAAGAAGAAGAAGAAGAGAAAAAAAAAAAAAAAAAAAAGATGGCCAAAGCCTGATAAGCCGAAGCATGGTTTAATTCATCCAAAGAGCTAATAAACACCACAGGTGATACAGCCCCAAAACTCATTAGGGTCGAATATTCAGCTCATGAACACCACTTATTCGTTTGATTACATATTGGACACATCTTACTTCACATTTCAGACGAGTCATTCCCAACTCATAAGTAAGAGTTACTTGTGGTTGTTAAAGAAGTCGAGGATCAGTTCGTTCACCACCCCTGGTGACTGCTCCTGAACAAAATGTGTTCCTTCAGGTAGGTGTACGATCTCCAAGTTAGGAACAAGCTCCTTCACTTTCCCACTCTTTATATACTCCTCCATCCCTGGAAATTTGAAAACATAATCCTTGCAACCCATGATCAGTAGTGCCGGAACCTTGACGGTTGGATCAGTCATGCCGAACTCTTTATGAAACGACCTTTCATATCAAAAGCTAAAATGAGTTATTGGCAAGAATTTTGCCATAGCCAACTGGTATAAAGCTTTTGTTCTGAACCTGATGTCTAAATACGCATGGAAGGTACATTAGGATTCAAAGAACTATACTATACCGTAAAAAAAGAACGAAAATAACTAACTATACCTCTGGTACAAACACAGCCAAGGTGGTGAAGATTCCCCAGAAACAGGCCAGATATCAAAGAAATGTATTCTTGACCTTTGGGCCAAAAGGATGGTGAACGATTGGTTTACCTGTAAGGCATTTGCAGGGCAGTTCGAAATCCTGATTTCTCGTATAAAGCTCCATACTCGGCTAGATCTTTCTCCGAGAACCATGGCGGGAGAGGAGTGGAAGCATCCACCAAATCCATGATCTCCTGGTTCTCTGCAGCAATCGGTATCTGACTTCTTGAGAAGAGTATGTACACATTCCTCACAACCGTTTTTGCCTCAAAACGTCCAAAATCAGCTTCTGCCCGTCCAGGTATCTACAAGGTCAAACGAATTCAGACACAAATGGAATACTACTAAGAAACATTCACCTCCTCCAACACTTTAAGGAAAAAAAAACAATACAATACCGCCCATCTTGCAATATAGAAGCCTTCAGGAAGACTTTCATGCCACGGCAGAGGTTTCGGGGGTAAATGGGGCACGCCCAATGTTACAACTCCAAACACTCTGTCCGGATGGACGAGAGCAAAGAGATACGCAGGTCGAGCTCCAAAATCTTTGGCCACGACGAAAGCCTACGCCCATAGAGACCAAGAATCATTTGCAAGCCAACACATGTTCTTTTCCCCAACAGAACATCACAATTACAAACAATATCACCTAGGCATGCCTGCCTAAATCAGAATCCATCACAATTGAATTTTCATAAAAACCCATAATTGGACAATTTTAAAACAAATTATGTAATTATCAGTAAAAGAAACCCATAAGTCTCCTTTGTACCCAAGATTTCCTCCTCCACCAAACTGGGACAAAAGTCATAAACTAGTAAACAACAGACCAAACTGAAAGTACTAGTATTAGCACTTAGAACTACCTTATCGATCCCGAAATGATCCAGAACAGCTAGAAGATCGTTGATGAGGTGCAAAAAGTCGGTCTTCTCGGGTTCAGGTGGTGGATCGGACAGTCCGTAGCCCCGGAAATCGGGCGCAAGGGTCCGGTACCCAGCGTTCGCGAGGGCTACCATCTGGTGGCGCCAGGAGTACCATATCTCCGGGAACCCATGCAAGAACACGACCGCTTTCGGACCTGAGATCGAAAGCCGACGGCGTCTGATCGAAGGACTTGAGGAAAATAATAAATGCGTGGTTTGGAAAGGAGAATAAGGAGCACATCTGTTCGGCTGTTACCTGCTCCAAGCTCTGCTACGTGGAGCTTGAGACCTTCAACGGTGACGAAATTGTGCTTGATTTGCTCCATTCTGGGGAATTGATGGAGGTACAGGCTCCGGCAGTGCGGCTTGTCTGCTCCGAATTTATAGAGGACTCAGTGTGATTATTCGTTTGGCAGACTTACTTCTGCCTTTTTTGTTTGGTTTGTGGTACTAATCATGCTTTCGCTCCTATCTTTTTCAATTTTCATCCCCGCCAATTTTAGCTCGGCAAAAATGTCAAATCTGTAACTAAAACTTTGGTTAAACACAAATTTTCTAGTAAATTTTTTTTTTGTCTGAATCTATTACTATTTTTTTAAAGGGTAAAATCCATCATGAGTCCATTAGATTTTTTTATCCTAAATGAATACCTTATTTTAAGGTTATCTCATATTACACATCCCAATTGAGTATTTTTTTTATCAATATTACTGTTAAAAAGGGTGGATTTTATTGATGTAAAATTAATTAATATTAAAATAAATATAAAATAACAATTTTGGTGCTTAAAATTTTTTCAATCAATCATTTTAACCCTCAAATTTTTTAAACCTTATATTTTCCCTCTATCTCTCCTTCTCGATTTCCCCAACATGGTAGAGAAAACACAACTTGGTGCTATTTGGTCACCTTTAGGGAGTCCAAATAAGAGGGCATTCCATTTACTATAATGTAACTACCTCATCGTAACTCCATATAATTGTATTAGCTAATTCTAAAGAAAAATCTTTCAATTATAAAAAAGAAAAACTACAATTAGGTGTGTCAAGTTAGGTCATTTAGATTCGGGCTTAATTAGGTCAACATAAATTCGGGTTCATGTCAGGTCATTTTGGTCAAGTTAATTTCAAGTTAAAAGAATTTAGGGTTCGAGTTAGGCTGAGAAGGGTCAATTTTATTTTCGACTAATTTCAAAGCGGGTTTTAGCCCAAACTCGGGTTGACTAATTGGGTTGGTTTGGGTTATTGGTATATACGCTGAAATCACTTGATCAATTTAACTTTTTATTTAGTTTCTTTAAAAAATTAAGTAAATAATTCAATTTTTGTGTAATTAATTTATGTTAAATTTTTTTCTTGGTTTATTAAATTAAAAAAATTCATAAAAAATTTCTTAATTATATTCCGACAATTTTTTTATGATATCCAACTTTTGCTGAGACATTGCTACAAAATATAACTATTGTTCACTAATACTCTATTAGTGACTAAAATGTAAAATTTCAAAAAAAATTGAGTGAAAATGTAAATATTTGAAAAGTTTAAGGACCATTATTATAATTATTATGATGACTAAAATAAAAATTTTAAAAATTTAGGTACCTTATTACACTATACTTAAAAGTTTAAGGACCAATGTTATAATTTAACAATTGTCTACCAAGACCATAAAACTTACTAAATATAGAAAACACTTATCTTATAAGAACCCAAATATAGAACTTATTAAATATAGATGTATTTTAATATGAGACTTATTTAATATGAATGTTCCTAAAAAATGAAAGTTATTAAACATGAAAGCCATAGATATAAAATTTATTAAATATGGAATATAATAAAAGAAGAAAGTTATAATTTGTGGTAAAAATTAGAATTGTTAAGGTTTAGAATAAGGGTTAAGAATAAGATTAAGTGTTAAGATTTAGGTTTTAGGATTTTAAGGTTAGGGTTTATAGATAGGATTGAGAGCTTATGGTTAAGGTTACGGTTTAGGTTTATAGTAAAGATTAAGGTTTCAATTAGGGTTAGGATTTAGGATTTAAGGTTTAGATTTAGGTATAGTGTTTACGGTTAGGATTGAAAGCTAATGGTTTAGATTAGTGCAAGTGTTTAAGGCCTTAAGGTTTAGAGTTTATGGAAATTTAAATTTAAATTAAAAAATAAATAATTAAAGACTAATCTTGTATTTACCATTCCTATTAATATAAGATAGAAATATTAGTAATACGAGGCAGGGTGAGAATGTTAATAATAGTGGAAGAAAAACTATTAAAAAATTTAATTTGACTAGACATAGAATTATCCTAATTCAAAATATTTGAAATTAGTTGAATCAAATTTCAAACAAAGAAGAAAACCATATTAATTAAATCAAATTTCAAATTCCCTCATTTAAAATAATTAACTATATTAAATTAATATTGTATTTACCAATTGAAGTTTGTATAGAAAATTTGAAATTTAAAACCCAAATATCCAATCTAAATATCTAACAATTCAACAAATTTGTGCGAGATTACAAAAAAAAAATTGTGCTACAAATGAAGTTTTCACTAAATGGATCTACTGTTACTTGACCTGGATTAGTCAACATCTAATTTAACTACCAAATAATACTAAATGTGCCAATTACATGCTTCAAAAAAATATATAAGAAAATCCCTAAATTATTAAATTTCAGAAGACCTCTATGTAAAGCATATTGTTTTGTTAATTTATTCTTCAAAGAGCCTTAAATAAAAAATATTTTTATAATATTTTAAATTTTCTTAAATTGTATGTTCATAATTAATGTGTAATTTAGATAAGTAAACAATATATAAAAAATCCCAATTTTTTAAATCTCTATTGATCATATATTTATGTTAATTTGGGTTAAAATCATGTTATATTAGGTCTAGTCATTGGGTCATTTTAGGTTCAAATCAGGTCAATTTCAAATTTGGGTCATTTCAAGTTTAGGTCATTTAGGTTTGATTTTTCTTGGATTTCACTTTAATCGGGTTCAGGTTCAAGTCGTTGACTTTTCTGGTCAAATCGGATTTAGTCGAGCTAAAGTTCGGATGGGTCGAGTCAAGTAAGATTTTGGCCTCTGTAAGAAAAACTAATGATTTAATCTTTTTGAACAATTTAGATTTATTGATAAATAGTTATCAAATAGATTAATTTAAACTTTAAAACGTAAATATCACACCTTGTAAAAGAAAAAAAAAATATTCCTTTTGTCTTAAGTTCTTTGCACAATTCACTATAAATTTATTTATGATTTTTTATTTTTGGTATTTTAGTACATAAATGTTCAACTTTTAATAAATAAATGACAAAGAAAGACTTATATATTTTAGACTGAATTTTTTAAATTTTTCTAGTAAATAATAATATGGATAAATTCAAGTCAAATTTAAGTTAAAAAATGAAATAAATAACATGCAAAAAGGAGTAAAAGAATATAGGGGAGAGTGTGTTTTAAACCTGAGATGAAAGTTTAATTACTGTCAATGAGGAAAAGACAATTTACCCAAGTTGATATTATCATGGTCTCGAAAGTATGTGACTCTAATTTGGATATTAGAACTTGGAAAAGATATAGTTACTATAACATGATTATCAAATAACTTAAAATAAAATTTTAAAAATTGATGTAAAAAATATTTACCTTGAGCTAATAAACTTTATCGATTAAAAAAAATAATACCAAATTAAAACATAGCAATAAGTAGATTAGAGATTAATGAAACTATAAGTAAAAGCTAATGAATGCTACTTTGCTAGCTAGTAACAAAACCTGTATTGTATGACCAAGATTTGTTATTTAGCAATTGGTAGGAGTTGGAGACAAAGATGGTCACTGAAATTCACTAAAGTTGTGTTTAATTTTCTTAGGGTCAAAGAAATTTTTTTAATTAATTTCAATATTATTATTAAGGGAAAATTACAAAAAAAATGACTATACTTATCGCTTTAGATACATTTGGTCACCGTTCTTTTAAGTAGTGTGAAATGCATCAGTGAAGAAAGCTTTTGGTGCTAAATCAGGCATCAATGTTTTGAAATGGGTGGTTGAGTTAGCTAATGGTTGAAAATTTTCGTCAAATGGTAGAATTTTTTACATGGCAATTAAAGGATGATTACATGGCAATAAATGATAAAATGCATTACATTTAGGCAAAATGATAGGTTTATGTAGCAATTAGGGTTTTGGGGATTTAAGACAGCTAGGATTTCTGCATTTAGGGTTTATGGAAGTTAGGGATTTTGGAGATGTTTTATTTAGGAACAAACGTGATTGAAGGTTTTTGGAGAAATTTTAATAGGGATTTGGATGAGTACTTCGTCAATGTCTGACGCATCGTCAATTTTCTCGTTCGAAGTTGGAGATGGATAGGGAGTGGACATCCTCTGTCAATGTGGATTGAAAGTTATATGGAAGACATCTTAGACGTATAGGAATCTTGGGCAACGATTCATATCATGCCCAAATCATGGTGTACATGTCCATCTACACATTATCATTGTGAAAGTGTTTGATATGTATTGGAAGTTTCAATGTCATTGTTTATGGCTTTGGAATTATGTAAAAGGTGGGTGCATACAGGTTTTGACAATGGTTAGATGGTGAATTCCCAGTTCAAGCTAATGAAACAATCAATGTTTTACGTGATCAAAAGAGGTCTTTGTCTTTCTTGCAGCGCACCATTTTCTGAAAAGGTAGTTGTTCTTCAAGACATGTTGGAAGAAAAGAAAGTTGGGTCTGTGAAAGTGAAGGAAAAGATGCTGAATCTGACAGAGAAGAATAAAAACTGGAAGAAGAAAATAGGAAACTGGAGGTAAAGAAGAAAAAGCTGAAGGAAGAAAGGACTAAGCGGGAGGTAAGATGATGAAATTGGAGAGCGGGAGCTAAGATGATGAAATTGGAGCAAAAAATGGTTGAGTTGGAAAGGGTTGTGTCTAAGAAAGTAGTTGTAGTTGGTATCGTGTTCATGGGTTTGGTGTCATGGATTGCAATTAGTTGCTATAGGATTTAGCTTAGGAAATGATAATGTGACATTTTTATTGCAGGCTTTTTTGTTCGGAGGATAGGTAGAATGTGTTTGCCTGTGATCATGCACATGAATGCTGCATAATGTGCATTGTTGTAGTACAAAGAAATAGTTGATCAATGCAAAGTACCTTCATATGCTTTTGATATGTTTGTAGATTACACATGATTTAAGCAATAGAAGAAGAGTTGATTGAGAGTTACTGATTGAGATATGTAGTTAGGCTGTACATTTAACAGAAAGAGTTGACAGAACATAAAAATGAAACCCATAAGCTCCGTTTCATTGATGACAAAGCTGTCGTCCAATTATAAAATATGGCATGTTTGATTAATATGAGTCGCATTAAGCATCACGGTCACTAAAGTTTATCTGCACAAAAGATTTGACATAATGTTGTGAATTTGCTAGATACAAAATGAATGACAACACTAAACTCTACAATGTCTTGTCACAAAAGCATATTCAAAATACAGGTTCTTGACTCTTTTATGGTTGGCATAAGGAACCAGTGACTTTTCTCTCATGTGTTCCATAACTCAAGATTTTTTGACTTTGCCTTCCATATTGTAAATAAGACAAACATTAGGTTTAATTGTAACGCCCTTATATCTCACATGGGTGAATTGTGGGAATCCTTATTTGGATATATAAGCTCTAGCTCCAGAACATAAGCACCTAGCGCTTATCCTTTTCCAAAGGATAGCCCATGTAGTGTAAGCAAGTGTTCCGTTGATCGGTTCTGGACTTGGGTCATTACATTA
This sequence comes from Aquilaria sinensis, assembly GCA_005392925.1. Classification (NCBI taxonomy): domain Eukaryota; kingdom Viridiplantae; phylum Streptophyta; class Magnoliopsida; order Malvales; family Thymelaeaceae; genus Aquilaria; species Aquilaria sinensis. The sequence continues at coordinate 673,774 of SMDT01002958.1, read as the reverse complement.
ATCATCATCCTCTTGGTTTAACCAATAAACAGTGGAAATGAACAAGTGATGGAGGTGCATATACATTATATTTTGTGAAACCAGTGTCAATATTAGTTAGAATGCCCAATCCTTCTATTCTCCCATTTTGTGTTGGCCTACTTTTATTAGCAGCATAGTCTCTTCATCTAACTGCTAGTTTCTGTCTCTTCAAAATAAATTTTTTACCTTTTTTAAATTGTTGAACCTGCATTTCAGAAAACAGTAGTCATTCCCAGGAACAAGTTCAAATGAACATATATTAAAGAAATGTAACATATTACTTCAATTGTCTAATTGCTAGAACCAGTCTTGTTTGGACATTTGGTCTTTTATGTCCTGGTTGTTTTTAAAGGTTGCAAATATTTTTCTGCCTTGTCTTTGATATTTTGCTAGTCTTTGGAGGTTCATTGACCTTCTTTTTTTTGTTGTTGCAGGTTTTCCAGGCATCTTCTTAACTGTTGGCGGGGACAATGGGTATTAAGTTGAAATGTTTCTGGTCATTTGGACCAATTAAGGGTTGCAATGAGTACTGATATGCAGCTTCAAAATTCCCCTTCTTGAACCATTCAGATAGATAATCCTCTAAATTATCACCCATGATAGCATGGAACACCAAAAATGTCCTAGGACCTACAAGAGCAACTTTTTTCATCTATTTTCACTGCAAATTTATCCATGCCATAGCTAACTTCAAACCCATCCTCTCATTCCATGCATTGTCTCAATGGTGATTATTTTTCACTTGTTTTGCTAATTTCCCTAGAATTGTTTTCCCATATCCTTTAGAACAACCTTCTATTTCTCTTCGTTTCTCTTCTATTCTATGCATAATGTATCTTCTAATGTTCTTAAGCATTGAATATATAAGTTTATGCCTTGCAGTCAGAACATGCTCAACACCATTAAAAGCCTCACAAATGTTATTCTGGTTGGCGTCACACTTGATTTCCTTATTGAAAATAGCCTTGCTCCAATGTTTAGGGTCTATCATCAAGATATCATCTTTTGCTATAAGGGCATATGAATCAATCACTTCAAGACTCTCTTGGAATTGGTTGAGGGACGTGTTGTTGGTAGCTACCTAAAACAAGCCCTTGGAGACATTTCTAGGATACTTCTGGCCCAAATTTGCACAAATGTATCTTGCACACCTTCTGTGCTCTACATTCGGTTCTAGTGGCTCAATTGCTTGTAAAAGGCCTTGCATTGGAATTAAAACACATGCATTAAAAACATAAAGTTCATCAAACATATGAACTTTTATAAGTAGAAAATGAGTAAACCTTCCGCTAGTCTGAAATAAATTACTAACTAATGCCATCCCTAATTCATAAATCATCAAACAGCCTCTATAAGAACCAGGTCCAAGCATCTTTATTCTCTACCTTCACAAATTGCCTATGATATTGGGAACATGTCATTATTGGTATCATTGCCAATTGCTGTTAACAATTCCCCCTTCACCAATCCTTTTGAAAAACAACCATATACTCTAATTAGCCTCCTACAACCTACAAGGAAACCTCTCTTGCAAGCATCAAAACATATATACATCTTCTAAGACATTGCACACAACACATCTTGACTTGGAGTCATATCAAACTCAATAGTAGTCCTTAGATTTGACCTTATAATCTCATTAGCATAATCTCTTAGAAAACTGAACTCATGCTTATAGTTACCTTCAATCTCATTTTTAACTATCTCTATAACCCTTTTAATCATTCTGACACTAATGTTCAGCTTTAGTTCATCCATCATTTTACCATGAAAATGTCTGATCTTCATTAATGGTTCATCCTTATAAGTTATATGATATTTTGTGGCCACCCACTTATAGGGTTTTGGGAGCCAAACAAGCGCAACGGAAAATAATCGAAACCCTTTAAGATCCAAATGAAATAGAGTAAATTAGGTGTTTTAAAATGTTATACCTAGTCGGTTGAGATCTTCCACCCAACTGTTGAGTCAAATCACAAATTTAAACAGTTGACGTGTTCAAGCTCTCTACGGTATCCACACGAGCCCTTGGGATCACCACACCTCCACCACGTTTCGACAGATGCATTCCTCCTCTTGCACCCGCGGTGCTAGCTTGTGTTCTCTAAGAAATGGCAAGAGAAAAATGCGGTTGGAATTTTTTAGAACTCTTCTAATTTCATCCTTAGGGAGGCTAGGGCAATAACTATGAAAATTCTCACTATATGATGTGTATATAATGAGACTCAACTGCCAAGCCTAATGAGTTTCAAAACCCTAATCCAATTAGATATAATTTCGGGCTTCATAATGACTCAACCTTTGGGCCAATTATTAATCCAAAATTATCATGAAACCATAACCCAGATAATTTGGCCCATGCACTCAAGTAATCCAATTGGCTTTGTGTGTGCGACCCAATAGGCTCCTATCACATTGGCAATGATCATAAATCACATTTATGATCATAAACAATGAGCGGTGTCTAGCAATACATCATTGCTACCCAAGTGACAGGATAGTCAATGATTCAACTAAATCACTATGACTATTATTCGTATATGTCATTGTCCCTTTATCCAAGATATCAAGATCAAGCACAAGACATTAAATGTATTACTTTCGTATAGCCCAATCTATGGTTTCTTGATTACCGAATAGAGTAACTTGAACTGATGACATTGATATCGTATATCAAATCATTCGAGCGTGGCTGTGCATTTTCTTAACCTCACTCAATCAAAGGGTCCAAATATATCACACATAAGCTCCAGCTTTTTACTAGCATCAACTTTCCACCAAATGTCTCTGTGATTTTGAACTGCATAATTAATTGCAACAACTTTAAATTCCAAGGCATCATCAAACCTCATTCCTAATTGAAACTGAACAACCTCAATTTTGGATTGAATTTTGGGAATAAACTCCTCCTAGTGATCTTTTTCCTCTTTGTCCCATCCTTAGAGTCTGCTGCATTTGAACCCTTCTCACCAGGATTATCAAAGTCTAAATAGTTAGTGTTATCTCCATCATTTATTCCTTTTATCTCTTCAAGTTCTTCTGCCTTCAACTCAATTTCACTATCCTACATTATTCCTATTTCAGCCTCAAGATTGAAGTCCTCATCACTTTCCTCATCATCTGATCCATCAGGTTCCACACCTTCATTGTCACTGCTACAATTATACTCAAAATCCCCACTATGAACTTTAATGCCTATATCCTCACTCTATTCACCAACATCCCTATCTGAATCCCTACATCTGAAGGCCCTACTTCTTGCCCAATATTTTCTTCCTTATCTTCTGTAGTTCTACCTTTCACTTCACTTGTCTTAAATATATCATCATCAACATCTTTACATGTTTCCCTTTCCTTCACATTTTTACCCTTTTTCATTACATCACCACATTCACTCTCACCAAACTCATTATGTTCTACATAAAAACGAAACTTACCTCTGTTGTAAATCAACTACAAAGCTTTAATAGCTAAATATTCATCAGAAATCAACTTTACATCATCATACACCTTAACAATTGTCTATGTTTTTTAGAAAAACACAGCCGTCATATTGTCAATGCCTCTCTTTCTAATGAAATTCTAAAAACCAATCTATTTGAAAAATAATCACCCCTATGTAATTCTTTTCTCTGCCACCCTCATATCGGAATGAAAAACAACAAAATCTTCCACCAATATAAAAATAGTATTTGAAAACCATTCTCTCTCCATCGGCTAACCTGCGTTCATGATCAACAATTAATTTATAAGCTTAACAATGCAATGGTCAAGTAATCAAGAGCCAGAATCATATTTCCTATGTCAAACCATAAGTAGAACAATAACAACCATCAAACACTCAATGATGACACAAACTATTTGTGAAAACAAAACCCCATCGAACTAAAACCAAACCTTATCATAAACAAAACCATAATCAACACATTATCACATAAAAATATTGTTTAAATAGCATGATTTTTATTTTCCCTACATCTTTATCCATTGATTATGATCAATTTCAGAACACCCAATAGCAAAGCAAACTTCATTCTTCACACCATGCATACCTCAATGACTCTTCCCCGCTTTACATTCCTTCATCCATCATCTCTTCTCCTCAAGTGAACGTTAATAGGAAACAAGTTTTCAACTCCTTTACCAGAAGGACATTCCCTATAAGAAAACCAAGTATGGATCTCCTTCACTAACCAAGAACTTTCATACACCCTGGCCTCATGGTCTTTTACTTTTGGCAGGTTGAACACTGCCACCTTAATTACCAATTCACCGCTCTGTGAACATGTCATCAATACTAATGGCTCAATCATCAATTTGGGCCGGACTTAAAACTTTAGTTATCATTTCGGCACCACTTAAAAGAATGATGAGCAAATGTGTCCGAAGTAATAAGTTTAGTCATTGTTTTTATACTTTTTCCTATTATTTATGCTGTATTTGCTGACATTGTAGATTCTAGTTTTTCAGTCTTCATTTTTATTTTTTGGAAAAAGGAGTAAAAAAGAAAAAAAATAGAAAATTTAAAGAATTGTCTTTGCCAAATAGATCATAATTGTCTTTATCCAATGGATCAATTCATATTTGCACTTTATGATTATCATTGAATCTGAGAGCTTTTTTTTTTAAATAGTGGTTTTTTTTTGAATATTTTACCCATTCACCGAGAAGGCCAAAATCCTAAATTGACCCTTGAACTTGAGCAAAAACAGACACATAGCCCCCTAAATGTCAGTTTGGCATACATAACCCCTTGAACTCAGTGAAACAGGACACTTAAGCCCTTTCATCAATCACCAATAAACACATGCAACCATTTGACTTAGTTTCGTAGTGATACTCATCATTACTGCACATTTAAGACTCTTGGGACTTAAATGACAATAAACTTAAAGTAAAATGATCTCTTAAGATTTTAACAATGAAAGTTGGGCGAAATTGATGGTGGAGGAAAATGATCTCTGTTTTGTTGGTTTCACTCCTAGTTTCCTATCAACAATATAATAAAAAAAACATATTATCAAGCATCATAATGTTTTTTTTTCAAGTAGCCTGAACCAATGCTTTGGCAATATACGTATATAAGGATAGATATACAAGTGCTACGAATTGAAAAGAGTTCTGCCTAGGATGCCGATGGCTTTAAGGCAGCAGTTGAAGTACCTGAAGGCTGGAGACACAATTACTCTCACATTTACTATTGAATTGTGATATTTTATCTTTTCTTTGGATGAATTATATTTGCGATCTGAAGTTGAAAAGTGAAAAGGACAAAGTCAACTTTTTATTTGATGCTTCTTGTTAAAATATTAAGAGATCATTTTACTTCAAGTTTATTATCATTTACGTCCCAAATATCTCAAAATGTCCAGAAATGACTAATCTTGTTCCAGAACAAAGCAACATGGTCACATGTGAGTAATGGTGGCTGACCAAAGGGCTTAAGTGTCCTAATTCACCAAGTTCAAAAGGTTATATATACCAAGTTGGCATTCAGTGGTATCAGGAAAAAGGAAAAAGGAAAAATTTCTGAGTGTATGTGTGTGTGTGTGTGTGTGTGTGTTTGAAGTTTTATCTTTACTAAATTTGGAAAAATTCAGGTGGTTGAAGGCATTCCTTATTACAATCACATTTGCATGCATGTGATGACAATGGCAACAACAATAAGTAGCTAGCTACCAAGAGCATACCTTCCTCTGGAGGCCAATTCCATTTTAAGTTATTGTTCCTTTAGGAAATTGATGATCGCTTTCGGTACCACCATGGACGATTGGTCTTGAACAAAATGTATTCCTTCAGGGGCATATATGATCTCCTAACCAAGAACCAGGTCCATCATTTTCCCACTCTTGAGGTGGGAAATAATCATTAGAGTCGATGGTCATTAATGCCAGAAGTTTCATGGTTGAATCCATGATGCCAATATTGACCTACGATATCATTGTTAGCGGGACTCTTAGACTGTCGCACTCGCATTGGTACAGAGCTAAAAATATAGATGGAGGCTATAACCTTATTAAGAGCTAGATCTTCCTTTAAGAACCATGGCACATAAAAGGAAATAAAGCATTTGATGAAATTTTTCATAAAAATTATACTGACCTAAACTACTTCTAGGATTAAATTCAGGGAAATAAATTAGGTAGAATTTCTCAATGAGATTCCACAAGTACAAAATCCTCCAAAGCTTTATACGCAATATGAAACTTTAGCTTAGAAAACTTTGAACTTGAAATTTTTTTTTTTTACTATTTCACTAAGTAGTAAAACTAGGGTTTCTATATTGTAGTATAAGATCCAATGAGATCTTTTACTAATGATTGGATTAGTCTTTTTAGTAATCTAATAAATATGATCACATCCTTATAATTGATTGAATATGAAAATTTTCTTTCCAAAAAAATTGGAGACTAATTAGAAGACCCTATATTTTTTTTTATATTGCTCTATGCACGACCAATATTCATATAATTTTTAAGAATATAGATTAGCTAGCTAATTAAATGATGCATTCAATTCCAAATTTATATGTGCATCTCAAATTTATTTTGGTCATAAATCAATTTAGAAATCACTTAAAAAACATATGTACAATATATACACTTGTATACTTAAAATAACATTTTACAAAAACACTTTTCTAAATTAGCTGATCATACTTATTTATCCAAAATTTATGACATGTATGTCAAATATTAGGAGTGGTAAATTACTTATTTAGTAATTATACATGCTTACATATTAACTAGATGATCAATATGTCCAAGTATAGTCCACTATAGTGGACAACATTTGTTAACATGTTAAAACCATAGAATTCACACATAATATAATACTTAATTCTTAGATCTATAGATCAATGTAATATTCACCCTAATCTTGACAATGTAAGGTCTAAAAGTATAATTGGCCATGTACATTGTTTATTGCAACAAACACTACTAAAAAAAGATAATTTTCCAACAATCTTGTGTTGAAATTTTTTAATTTTCCAATGCAAGGCCGTTAGAAACCAGCGCATTGGAAAACCGTGCGTTGGAAAAAAATTTCCAACGACTATAGAGTTGGCCGTTGAAATCTTAGTCGTTGAAAATTTCCAATTGCCAAACCTCAAAGCAACTTTTTTAACGGTTTGAAGATTTTTCAACGGCTATAGTCATTGGAAAGATCCTAACGGCTCAAGCCGATGAAAATTATATTTTATAATGTTAATAAAATTGGGTATATTTTATATTTTTAGTATCAAATATTTATATTTTATAATATTACAAAAATATATTTCCTAAAATTTTATATTATATTAACTGAAAATATATTTTATAATAATAACAAATTCAAAACTAGAAAATTTAAAATTTAAAATTCATGTCCAATTAGATATGCACCAAAGCCGATGAAAATCAAACTAAAATTCAAAAATCAAACCCTAAATCAAAATTAAAAAATCAGACTAAATCTGCACCAAAATCAAAACCAAAATCAAACAAAAATCTAAAATTAGATCACGATGAGTGAGGCGAGGAGCGAACGGTATACGGCGATGCGAGGCAAGGCATAGGCTAACAACAAGGAAAGCGTCAATGGATGGGTTGGGCGAGAGTGGCAATGGCTAGGCAAGGACGGTAATGAATTGTAAGGCCGATGAGTAAAATGGCAAACAACAGTTAGGAATCACAAGGTGAAGAAGGGGAAACGGCAAACGATGGTGCGGAATTGAGAGGCAAAAGAGGCCAATGAACAAGATGGCAATGAATCGTGAAGCCAAGAAGAGGGAATGGCGGAACAGGGAAGTCATCCGACAAGGTGAACGGCAGAACAACTAGGCTAGGGCAGGGAGAATGCAAGGTTAGGGTGAGGTTAGGGCATTGAGAAGACGAGGTTAAGGCTGAAAAACGAGAGACAAGAGACAATAGAAGAGAGATGAAAAGGAGAAGTGAGGAGGCAACAGGTTAAGGCAAAGAATGGAAGGAGGGCTGAGAGATGAAGCTTTTATATAAGTTAGGTTAGGGTTTAGCTGGGCTTTTATGGGCTAGACTTTTATGGGTTTTTATGATAATAATAATAATAATAATAATATGATGATGATGATGATGATGATGACATATATATATTATGATACATATGATACATTCTAATATATCATATGTAATGTATCATACATAATATCTTAAAACCATATATATCATAATATCATATATATAATGTATCATATGTAATCTGTCATGTTTTTAAAATACTACTTTACTTTCTAAATTTGTAAAATTTATTGGTTTCCAACGACATTCATGTTGGAAACTCAACCTTCTCATTAGAAATTTCCAACGGCCTTCGTGTCATGCCCCAAAACCTACCCTAGAAGTCTAGGGGCGATGACACGCTGCATACTCAAGAAAATAAATTTGCCTGAAGCATGCAAGGCTACATATTCCAAATAATTTCAAACTTATAAAATTCAACTTCTGATAATAAATAGTACAACAACTACATTCCTTGAATATCTCAAACATAATATCTTTAACCTAAGAGTGTTTATTATATCTCACTTGAATGCTCTCTCAAATCTTAAGTTTTTGTAGTCACTCCCCAACTAGCTAACCTTGTGTTTCTTGCTATCTGCGTGGGTGGGAAAATAGGGGGTAAACATAAGCACCAATGCCTAGTAAACGGCGGGATATCCACCATCTATAAAACATGAAAACAATTTTTACAACATATAACATAAAGATCAAGCAGAAAACAGTCTTACTATAAGTATTATAAATCCAATATTAATTAGAAAATATAATAAGCATATAAATATGTCAAAATATTAATTTGTAAGGAAGTCATACTTATAAAAAAAAAAGTCACATAAGGACCAGAAACAAATACAATTAACTTTATTATAAAACATGACAAAACAAATGTGAAATACACACATGAACTCATTAGTCGAAATAGAGCAGTTTAAAACAAATAACAAAACATGGTATTTCTTAACATAGTAAGTGGGGCGATAACTATGACTACATTTTAACCGCTGTAATATGTCATGTCAAAATAACTATATTTAATTGTTGTAGTACGTCTTGTCATAATAACTACACTTAACTGCTGTAGTACGTCATAGATCAATTAAGAATCACCATCGGTAGAGCACCCAGAAGGATTAGTCCTGAACTGTACAAATTATACCTACTAAAACAAAGTGAAACATACATGTTCATATCCATGAACTTTCAGATTCTAATGGTCCATAAAAATTAGAAAATAATATTGTCGTAATAGTATAAATAAAACATGTTTGATCCCATAATCATTAAAACACAAATTACATACTTAGAAACATACATAATACACATGTAATTATTTTCAATATATTTAAATGACAAAACTTTTGAATAAACTTTTAAATAATAAAAATAAAATTCATAGAAGAAGTCCAAAGATTACACATTCATACTATAAAACCATAGTTTTATAGAACTATAGTTTAATATATTTTAATGCTCTAAAATCAATAATCCAGATAGTAAAATAATAATTTAAGTTTAGAATTGTGGACACCCACCAACCTCAAAGTGTAACTTTTTAACCCCTAAAACAAACTTAAGCCAGTTCGTTTTGCATTTTCATTGAGCCGTTAACGTGTTAAAAGCATCTGGTGGGGCCCACTAAACAAGAAGCACTTGACGATGGATGAACCTAGACATTTAATTTCGCAAAATTATGAGGTTTTGCCATTGGAACTTTTCCTGCGGACCTGCGCTGCCCCAACGGTCACGTCGCCTGGTCATCTGAATGGTGCCTCGGCCACTGCCATAATGATGCCCCTACTCCACATCCTTTGCCGATCCTCTTGTTTCTCGTGCTCCTACACCTTCTCCGATCCCCACAATTCGGCCCTGCACTTCACCCTTATCCACAAGAGTAGATAGTTTGTACAATATCTCCGAGTCGGATCTATCCGAGGACTAATTAATTCAAGCAAGTCATAACCGGGTCGAAACTGTCAGAGGACAAATTTGGCCGAGGATGAGCAATTTGGGACTGGAATAGATTTGGTCAGGGATGAGTAAGTCGGGACGAGGACGGATTTGGCTGGCGACAAGCAAGTCAGGACAAGACGGATTTGACTGAGGATAAGCAAGTTATGACTGGAATGGATTTGGTCGGTGATGAGCAAGTCGGGATAAGGACGGATTTGGCTGGCGACGAGCAAGTCAGGACAAGAGGGATTTGACCGAGGATGAGCAAGTCGGGACAGTAACAGAACTGGACAAAGATGGATCTTGCCAGGGGGTCCTGAGGCAGAGTCTAAAGGTAGCAGGACATGGGAGGGTTTTGGACGCATAGAGATTCATCAAAACAACTTGTGGTGCCTAGCGGCCGTTCGCTATCCCAGAAGAAAAAACATTTACTTTTGACAATGGGTGGACTGTAAATACACTTAACTTTAGGGACGATTCTGAAGTAACTTCAAGCCGCCTCTTCTCCTCTTGAGCCGAAACAATTCAAGGAAGGGAGAGGGGAAGACAGGTAGATTGAGAGAAAATCGGTCAAAATCTCATCAGTTTGCATTGTTTTGTACATAAAATAGAGGTTTAATTAGTATAGAGAAGGGATAAGAAAATGGGGTTGGGGAAAAATGGGAAGAAGCAATACGTGAGGATGGATTCAGATGCAGCTGAGGAAGAAATTGCACATACGAAAAGCATTTTTGTTAATAATGATTCCAGGAAATATGTTTTTGCTTGTGCAATCTTTGCATCCCTCAATTCTGTGCTTCTGGGATACGGTTTGTGCGTCCTTTATCCTGAATTTGATTCAGTTTTGTTTTATTGGTTTGATCTGTTTTTTGGAGAGGGACCCGACATTCTTGGTGTTATTAGATTCTGTTTTTTGTTTCCTGGGTTCGTCTTGATTTGTGTGTCTGTTCTGCGTTTGATATAGAATTTTTATAATCCTATGGTTTGGCTGTCAGGTTTTATGTGAACAACTGGGAATATGAGAAAGGCTGTTAATTAATGTAGTGGATTTCTTTTCTTTTTTCTAAATTTTTAAATCTTACTTTTTGTTTTTCTGGAATTGGGGTTCACCTTGTGGTCCTGAAGGCGATTATCTTTGTTTTTGTTGTTACTCAAAACATCACTTGGTTTGGGAGTTGTTAGCATAAGTTTGACAAGTTCACTTGTTTAAGTTCAGGATCCTATAATGTTTCAGTTGGTTAATTGCAAAAAAGAGCCCGATCTAATTTCAGAAAAATTTGCAAGGGAAGTATCACTGATGGACCTCCATTTTTTGTGCTGGTGATGGGATGAATTTTGTTTTCATTTGCTTTGTCACTCTCATTTATCTACTCTTGGAATGGTGCTTGCCGTTTTATGTATGATTAAGTGATGGATAAGTCTTCTGTTGAGTATGCTGTTTCAGGGAAATGACAATTTCATTCCCAAGTTTCAATGGGTCAGTGTTTTGTTGTTCTGCCTAAAGTTGGATTAGTTTTCTTTTGTAGTTCATGTGATTATGTCAATTATGTTCTTTTTTGTCTTGAAATCATTCTATATGGTTTGGCTTACTGTTATGCTATGTGTCTTCTCAAACCTCAGATGTGGGCGTGATGAGTGGAGCAATCATATACATTAAGAAAGATCTGAACATATCAGAGGTACAAGAAGAAGTTCTTGTTGGGATTTTGAGCATAATTTCTCTTTTGGGTAGTTTAGCTGGAGGTAAAACATCAGATGCAGTTGGACGAAAATGGACAATAGCTTTGGCTGCTATTGTGTTTCAGTCAGGTGCTGTGATAATGACTCTTGCACCATCTTTCGAAATACTTATGATAGGGAGACTATTAGCCGGTGTTGGTATAGGTTTTGGAGTCATGATTGCCCCTGTGTACATTGCTGAGATAGCTCCATCTGTTACCCGAGGTTCACTTACTTCCTTCCCTGAGATCTTCATAAATCTTGGGATCCTTCTTGGTTATATTTCCAATTATGCTTTTTCGGGCTTCCCCGCACATATAAACTGGAGGATCATGCTTGGTGTCGGTATTATACCATCGGTCTTCATCGGGCTTGCTCTCTTTGTCACACCAGAGTCTCCAAGGTGGCTTGTAATGCAGAACAGAATTGAGGAAGCAAGATATGTGCTGGCAAAGACAAATGGTACTGCAAGAGAAGTTGAGGACAGATTAGGTGAAATACAAGTAGCTACCGGGCTTGCCAATGTTGAGAAATATGAATCAAAAGCTGTGTGGCACGAGATATTGAGTCCTACTCCAGCTGTCCAAAAGATGCTGATTGCTGGTTGTGGGATCCAGTGCTTCCAACAGATTACAGGTATTGACGCAACTGTATATTACAGCCCTACGATATTCAAAGATGCTGGCATTAAGGGGGATACTGAACTTCTAGCTGCAACTGTTGCAGTTGGCTTTACCAAAACTATGTTTATATTGATTGCCATATTTCTGATTGACAAGTTGGGTCGAAAACCTTTGCTTTATGTTAGCACAGTTGGAATGACACTAAGCTTATTATGTCTAAGCATTACCCTAGCTTTTTGGGGAATGGTAAACTTGGCATTGGACTTGCCATTTTGTCAGTCTGTGCAAATGTAGCTTTCTTCTCCATTGGAATTGGTCCAGTTTGTTGGGTATTGTCATCTGAAATTTTTCCTCTAAGGCTCCGTGCACAGGCATCTGCTCTTGGAGCAGTAGGGAGCAGGGTTAGTAGTGGCCTTGTTGCGATGTCCTTCCTGTCTGTCTCACACGCTATAACTGTTGGGGGAACCTTCTTTGTCTTTTCAGTGGTTTCAGCCATATCCGTTGCATTTGTTCATCGCTGTATTCCAGAAACCAAAGGTAAATCCTTGGAGCAGATTGAAATGATGTTCCAGAGTGGCGAAGAATTGCGGGGGGGTGATATCGAGCTTGGAGATGCAGAACGTCTGGTGCAAAAACAGTGAGCAAACACATAGCAAGCTATGGTCAGTCCACAGATGTTCCAGCAAGTCTCTTGCCAGTTCAGTCAGCAGGCTTCTGTCTGCATCTGGTGCCAAAATGTACACAGGTCAAGTAGTAAATGATTCTTCTAGAAATTCATACCTAATGTGGATATCATATACAAAAAGGTAGGTTAGGGATCATTCAGAGATAACAGCATATGATCACCATAATCCTGTTCATTTTCTTGCCCTTCAGGTTTGAACCATTCTTGTTGTAAAGCATACGAAGAATTTGTTGTGCATGACCATGCCAAACTTCCAGGCATACTTTCATGAAAAAAATGACACACTTTGTGCACATAAGGCTATGACCCCAGACCGAGTTGCCGAGTCTAAAGGTAAAGTGTTCCATTTTTCATAATTCAAGGAGTAAGTTGATTCCAGTCAAGTTGCAGGAGACTTAAGTCTTTTGAGTGAAAAAAGTTGAGGGGCCTCAAATTGATGAAGGGGAATTGTTCCATATAGGCATGCAAAATATTGGTAAATGCATCATACGTCTTTCTTTTCTTTTCTTTTTTTTCCCAAAATGATCCATCAATAATATTCCAGAGAAAGGAAGACATAAGATCCTTGGTGATTGTTCTAGAAATTCATACCTAATCTGTTTCTTTGGGAAAGCGAATCAATCTGAGATCAGTTTTGAGAGCATGCTTTATCTGTGTTTTTATTTTTTTTTCAATAAATGCGCTCCGACATTGAACTTTCATTTCATCAAAATGGCAAACGACATTAACAAAGCATACATATGCAAATGACGAAGTCGGCTAAAGAATTCATGTTTGTTTAATGCATAAGCCTTTAGGTCACATTGGCAAAATTTGATCCGATCCGATTCATTTAAGCTTAAGCTTGATCTGTCATGATTTGACCAAAAAAGTCAATGATCTGAACTTAAACACGATTAAAGTGAAATCTAAGAAAACTCAAATTTAAACCCAACCTGATCCGAACTCAAAATGACCTGATGACTAAACATAATAAGACTCAATTTTAACCTAAATCAAAATAAAATATATGATTGGTAAAGATTTTAAAAAATTATGATTTAACACAAGCAGCTGAATTTTTTCTATTTTGTTGATTTGTTTTGGATTATAGAGTAAATAAGTGAGAGTTAGGGGAAATGCTTAGTGAAGCGGCAAAATAACGATAAGAATAATTAGTTTTTATGAATTATAGTATTTTATTAAATAAATTATATATTAATATATCTTCAAGAATTTTATGTTCTTTTTTATGTATAGTTAAATTAAATTTTAATCAAAATTGAACAAAAAAAATAATTTGATTCAGTCATTTCAACTTATGTATCAGTGAATCGAGTAAACCTGACGATCAATTTAAATATAGTTAGAAATCCAAATAACCTGACTTGCATTGGACCGAACCCAAATAAATTTAACCCGACCCAACCTGAACCATATAACTTGACATAGAGCTAAAAACATGTTAACCTGAATGAACCTGAACCTAACCCAACCCCACCCAATTGCCATCATAGTGATCGTTCAATTAATTAAGTCACAATCCCAACATGAATCTTATTATTTCTCAATGTGTTTATCAAACAACGATAGGATACTACTGACAATTAGTAACTCCAAAATAAGATCGATTTCTAGTTAATGAAACATGAAAGGTGAAAAGGCACTTCTAGTAAACAAATCATTATTGTAATTAGATGATCAAACAAGTATTCGTAACTCGTAAATCGTTTTGAATCTCAGTGAAACCCATATATCTTGCAAAAGTTGTCGTTCAAGTCCTAAATCTTTTCTTTGTTTTTTTTTCCCAGAAAAACAGTTTAGGTTAAGGGTTGACTTACTCAGTCCAAGGCCAGAGCAAATCATAGACCTCATTATGGCATAGATTTACATATAGCCTACTAACAAGGGCTAAATTTAACGATATGGAGACTCAAACTCCAAATTTGATAACCAAGAGTCTTGATACCTAGTTACTTAGGCGAACCCTTGTAAGTTTGTATTAAATCTTTTTATATTTATGATTTTTGAGTCCTAATTATATACTCTATCTAACTCGAGTTATTTGAAATATCTGAGTTTGGTACATAGATCAAGAAAAAGGAAAAACAACAGCTTGGTGCACAATCTGGTTTTTGGTCTATGGTATCAAAGTTTCAATTTGATTTATATAAAAAAAAAAAGGAAAAAAAGTTTCTATATTGTTTCCACATTTGTCATTTGCTTTGTGCACATTAACCAGAAAAAAGTAAGCATTAAAATAATAGTTTGAAAAGTAATATGTTAAAATAATTTATTAAATATGAAAATGTTATAAATATTTGAAATGATTTAGTAAATATTATAAAAGGTGCAGGATGGAAAGAATATCACTTAATAATCCTCACATTGACAACCCTTAACTGTCAAACATTGAAGGTATAGAAGTTCTAAAAACATGCAAATTATGTGTAATTAGACAATAATCCCATTTGGGGGGAATTTGCTTGGATCAACTACCGGCATGGCTCCACTCCACATACCCACCCATGCATAGAGGAAAGAGGGGATCCAATAATTAAGCTAACCCCAAAGATGCAATCATTGGTCCATGCATGTGGCAACTCCCCAAAAAATCTGAGAAGTGTCTGACATCTCAAAGCCTATAAAAACTCTTCTTTCTTTATTTATGACATTCAATCTTCACCCTTAACCTCCAAAAAAACTTAACAAGATTCCCTCTCCAACTTGTAAGTGCCTGACCCATTGTCTCAATCCGAGCTCAGAGGCCCACGCTTGAGAGATCGATAAATCCGACTTCTCCAGAGCTCTTCCAATCTCTTTATTAAGATCTCGGCCCGGTTAACACCCTCCAAGTGCGTAATGATCAACACCATTATTAAGAAATGACTAGAAATAAATTGATCGAACTAACCAAACAAAACCATGCAGCTAGCCAATCATCAAACCGGCTTTTGGACTACCTTTACATGTTTGATGAGAAAAAAAAAATCATTACTTTCCTTGGTTTCTCCACCAAGCATTTTTTCTCAAGGCCTCAGCTCACTTAAACAATGATTGTGTTTATTGAGTGTGATATGTGCCTAAAATGGGCGTTTATAAAGTTTGTCATTGCTTTTAAGTTTGTATGAGATCTAGGTTCTAAGTTAATAGCGTATTTGTATTCATTGATATGTGTTAAGCATGAATTGTTCTTAAAGTATAGGCTAAAATATATCTAAAGAAGTGTGAAGTACGATAAAGAAAGAAAATAAAAAGGTCTCTTTTTTTCTCTTCTTTTTGACAATAAACTTTTATTATGAAACCATTCTATTGATCAAAGCTTAAAGCATTAGACAACTAATATGGTAAAGTTCAAACTACACTACTCCACCAAACAATCGCAACCCATTCGCCCTAAAGTAAGTCAACCTCAATATCTGTTGTAGCTAGTTTTGTCTTAATGCTATTATGTGCTTGCTTATAGCTGGGTTTTAAATTGGTCCAAAAGAGCTCCTACCCTATCCATATGCACTTGTTAATTGCCTTGGAAAATAATCATCGGATCATGTGCAATTCTCTGAAAAGATCGAATAAAATCATGTCCAGGATCTAGGCAAGATATAACAAAATTCTTCTGAGTTGGGCGTCAAACTACTAAAGCACAAACCAAATAGCTCCCACCAGGATCTGGTCCATGTTTGCTTACATTAAACTTCTTTGAGTTAATTGCATCAGTGGCTCTAATATTTTGTTATTGTACCATTTTGGACCCTAATCTCAATTTCTTGCATAGAAAGCCCCAGCCTCATTTGAGGGTTTCATTTTAAATCTTTTCAAAAGAAACATTGCCAAAACTTCTATTTTTTAATGACACTTTTGGTGATTTTTTGACCTTTCCGTTTTTATTTTTATGTTTATTTTATCATTATTCTCTTTTGAATGTGAATAAGTTCTCTTTATTAACAATTGGCTAAAATCTCAATTTGGCATTGACTTATGAAAAATATAACCTTTTGTGCCATTAACTAAAGTCGATTTTCTGAACGCTAATTGAACTTTCAAGTTCATGCTCAAGTGAATTCTAACTCACCATCCAATATCCATACCTTTAGCCTAGTAGTTATTTCGAGCCTAGTAGTTAACCTTGAGTATCATTATATATATCTAGCCGCAGTTTGTGTATAATGGCTTCAATTAGATTCATTCGATCAATCCAACCTTTGGAAATGGGAAGGGTGATTTAATTACAGAATAGCAATTAGTTTTTTATAAAAAAAAAAAAAGGCTTTTGTTCCCTACCTCAAGCTGGCAAGACTAATAAATCATAGGCAGTGTTTGGGCACTCAATAGGGTAGTCGAGCATGAACTTCAAGGAGCTTTTCCGACCAACATCAAACTAAAAGATAATATTTTCACAGTTTAGGGGTTGAATTGGGTTTTAGCCTTAGCAATCAGCAAGCATATGTTATGTGACCGAACAAGTCGGCGAAAGTCTTGCCCCCAAACTGACAAATAGCAGCACACATGGTAGATTGATCACAAAAAAGTTACTACTAATTATCTTGTTATAAATCAGGATGATGCCTAAGCTCTTTTCGTTCTTTCTTTCTTTCTTTTTTTTTTTTTACATAGATAGAATTAATAATACATGATATAGGGTCTAGGAGTTACAATCATAGTATAAGAATATAAGATTGTCAACTTATACGACACCAAAAAGCAATCAAACCCAATATTACGGTATTTGCCTCAAACTAGTATGACAAGTCAACTTAACAGTTAACACCATGAGATATATTATATAAATCCAACTACTCTACACCACATGCAAGACCAGAACTAGTAAATTCAATCCAAAATGTAAGAATATTTCTATATATGATCCAGCATCTTGACTTTATCAGCAAGTATTTTAGAATCCCCACTTGGTAAAAAGAAATCTTTTCGTTAGTCTTGTCGTGCCACGGGATGATGATAGAAAAAGTATGAAATGTATATAGAGTTCGATCCAAATTAATTGCCACATCATTGAAAATAATAGTATAATTTACATTATATAGTAGTATGATAACGTGTTTCTATTTACTGCAATCAACAGTTATATTTCTTGATCACAATGGAATATATAGGCTACCATTTTATACTGATAAGTCAGTCACTACAAAACAGAGAAACATATAAGTCTACAACTTAGAAGCCTAACAACTCATTAAAAAAAGACCTTAATTTTATAGTCCCAGTCCTCTCCTCCAACTTATTTCTTTCTACCGTCTCCCTAATCATTCTCTGTCGTTTTCGGTTAGCTAGTTCTCTTTCATTGTTTTTATTACTTAACTGATTTTATCTGATATTATTTATCGGATTTTATGATGGATACAATTTTTTTCAAATTTTGGTATTTAAAAATGATTGGAGATTCTCACATGATAGATCTTTAATTGGAAGCGAGCAACAATGGATCTAAATTTTCGCTTTGATTCACTGGAATATCAACTCTACTGAGGTGTTTCGACACTTAGCAACAAATATGGAGACGATTGTTTAAATAAAGTCAGTTTTTATTGTTTTAAGTCTTATAGGTAATCTTTTTATTTTTTGAAAAATTACAAAAACCCCAATGTGGTTTGATTTAACCTATACTTTGCCCCCTCTATTTTAAAAAACCTACACTTTATCCCCTGTTTGTTTTACAGTGTCCTACAACAACTTTTGAAATCCTAATTTAAACTGTTTGATAATAATCTTCCAGTAATTTCAAAATTTTTGATATTTTTTCACAGTCAATTGACCTTTAAAAAATATTGATATTTATTTACAAGGAGAAAAATACATTTACAGAAAGAAAAATTGATAATTTAAAATGTTTATTAAGTATAAAAAAAATATTTAAGAGATTGAAATTACTGGAGCATGACTATTATATAATTTAAATACAGTTTCAGAAGTTATTATTGGACAATGTAAAAAATACATGAGGCAAAGTGTAGATTTCTAAAAATAAAAAGAGAAAATTATAGGTCAGGGAATGCCTCAGGGGGTGATTGCAAATTTTCATTTATTTTTATAGATAGTCTTATTTGATTATCTGATGCCTGGTTGGTTCTAGTGTTGCTTGGT
This sequence comes from Aquilaria sinensis, assembly GCA_005392925.1. NCBI lineage: Eukaryota > Viridiplantae > Streptophyta > Magnoliopsida > Malvales > Thymelaeaceae > Aquilaria > Aquilaria sinensis. The sequence continues at coordinate 654,680 of SMDT01002958.1, read as the reverse complement.
TCTTGTTGACTTGGTTTGGACTTTATTTTAGTTATTTGTGAGTTCTATACTTCATAGTTATTTTGACTTATCTGGAAAATTTAGCTTGATTTGATTTTTTTCCCCTTTTTTCAGTATCGCATGAATGAGTAGTCTTTTTGCAGCTAATTTTATATTCCTATTGTTTCTTAGAATCTTATGTCGTCATTAGTTTGTAAGATATTGTTTGGTTTACTAAGCATCTTTAATCAAATAAAAGAAAAGAAGCCTAAAAGTAAAAACTATAATAAAAAAAAAAGACTAAATAAAATGAGAAGCTTTAGAGTCTTTTTTTTTTAAATACGTTTTGATTTCTAATTATTTTCTTCAGCATTTTATTAGTAAAATCTCTTCCAATATTCTATAGAATAGACCCAGAAGCGTTGCAGAAGATGCAACAATCTAACCTTATCCTATGAACTATGCTTCCTTCTTCAACTCTGATATTCCTACTCTGCCTGTTCCACAAGTGCACCGCGTAGCTTTGCCGGCGGATGCGCTTCAGCTTCTGCCGCAGCCGCTGAGAGTGGTGCTCATCTCTAGGCCCCTCGAAGAGGCCTTCGATCCTGCTCCAATCGACCGGGTAAAATACCGGCGGAGGCAGTACAGTGAAGTTAAAACCAGGCCTACCACTTACTCTAGAAACAACCCTAGAGACCAAGTAAGGACCATTGTGACCCCATTTGTTTCCATTGAAAGTTAGGGCAAATTCTTGGATGAACCTGTACAATAAAGGATGACGCTTTTCGAAAATCAAAACTGCATTGTTCAATCTGCTCCAATTCTTGGTTTCAACATCCATGGTCTGTGCACCAATCACATTACTGAACCCATCAAAACGTTTCAACACGATAACATCTGTATCCACATAAACACCACCAAACTTATAGAGCAAGGCAAGTCTGAGCAAATTTGATAGGTTTTGCCCTAGAGAAATCTCACCAGGATCAACGTTCCCTTTCTTCAAGTGATTGAACCATACAGCTGCTGGGGTGTTCTTGAATATATAATCGAAGTCAGGCTTCACAGCAATCAATTTGAACCCGTTTTCTGAGAAGGAGCTAAGAGTCGATCTTCCTTCTTCGGAATCCAGTGAATTCGAGACCATGATCAAACAAGCATCTGGGTTAGATTTGAACAAGCTTTCAACAGCTAGGAACTCTCTGTCACCAAATGAATCGACTGAAGAAATCCAAGTCATGAAGAAATGAGGCTTGCAGGTAGAGTTATGGAGAAAATTCTCGACTCTGCCTGAGAATTTCTTGGACACAGGCTCAGAGCTTTGACTCAGAATCCAGATCACCTGCCGACTTAAACGTGGTCGTTTTAGCCTGAGAACTGAAGGGGTTTTTCTGGGAAGAACCAATGAGTTCGTTCTCTGCAGAACAGGCAACTTTGTCTTCAAAATCACCGGCGAAGCCTCTTCCTTCATGGCATACATCACCGGAGATGAAGACAACTTCTTGGCTACTGTTGTCCCATCATCTCCGGTGAGGTTGGCAGGTGAGAAATTGCTGGGAATTGTGCCATCAGAAGGGAGGTGATGAACATACAGGACGGAGAAGCCATTGCAGAAGAAGAGGAGAAGAAAAAGAAGAGCTAGAAGGGAAGTAGGGAAGAGAAAACGAGAACGTTGATAAAGTTCGGATTTTTGACACATTGGTTCGTTCAGAAGCTGCAAGAAACTGGGCCTGAGAACATAGTCATTTGAGAGCTACAGAAAAATTACAGCTGAAGAAATCGGAAGGTCTTCATTAATGGAGGAGCAGGCAATAATAAGCAAGAGTTAAACAGAGAAAAGGTCTCCCAAGAGATAGCAAGAGAAAAGGTCTTAATTGATTCGTTCACTGCAGGCTAGCGGCTAGTGTCTTGTACCCAAAGCATGGGTCGAGACAACAAAGTGAATAACTTTATTTTTTTCAGAAATGATTTTTTTAACAGAATTGACGAACTCACAACCTTTTTCTGTCTATTTTTTTCCCCTATTGTAATTGGGGTTGCCCAGTTCCTTCTCTCTCTCTCACCCTGTCTTTTTTTTCCTTTCTTATCGTCCCTTCTGATTTTTGCTTGCCAACTACTCCAAGACAAATTACCAATTTATCTGCCAAATGCCCCAACATATATAAGAAAAAGAAAAAGACGAAATACAAGAATACATTCCCACCAGTTAAAAACCTAGAATTTTAGAAAAGGTCTAGGACCATAGCATACACACACAATTTAAAATAGACGGACCAATTTCCCTTAAGCACCAGAATAGCAAAATGGTGTAATGCAGGAGCTTAGGCTGTTTGATGCTCAAAGCGGACATGCCCTTAAGGAACGGGAAAAACCAGCAGAGATATCGTCACATTCAAAGAAGTCCTCGTCTTCTCTTGTAGTCACTAACAGTCAATGTGAGGGCATGCCTTCTCCCATCATTCTCAGGTACTCGACATCCAACGGTTGCTTCTATTCTCTGTTTCCGAGCCATAAATCCAGCCAGCGCTCCTTGTGGACCTCCAAATTTCTGAAGTGAATTCAGAGAGATTGAGAGCTCAAAGTCATGAAGCGTATTTGACTCTGTGCCTTGATCCACTGGGGCACTCGTATCAACAAGTTTCCCCGCACCAGCAGCTGTTTGCAAAGCAGCCTTTGTCGCAGCCATGCCAGCATCTGCAGCAGCCTTTGCTTCAGCTTCTGTTGTAGGCTCAGTTGCTGTCCCGTTATTGTTTATATCATTAGTTCCTGCTGCAGCATCTCCAGCACCAGGCTTTGCAGCATAGTAATTCCTTGACCTAGTCCATCTCCTTGAAAATGGATCATAACCAGCCTCCCCTGCTTTTAAAGCAGTATTCACTGGTCTAAGTTCAGATGCGTTTTTAAAGTTCTCAGCTCTGTTCCTCCTGTTCATCTCAGCCAACTTCTTTGCTTTTTCACCAACTTCCTGTGCTTGCCGAGATGCCTCCAGCTGCTGGATTTTTGACTTAATTCTTTCAACTTCTGCCTCGTCATGCTTGAATTGAGCCTTTTCCAATTGCGTCCTTAGCCTGTCCTTCTCGGCTGCAATATTAAGTGGCCTTGAAGAGGATGACTTTTTCTCTTGCAACATTTGTTTTACAGTTTCTGCAGAGTAAACAAATGTTTTAACCTTTTGCAAAGCATCTTTTTTTTCCAACACTTCCTGTTTGCCAGGCATCCGGCCCCCACTCCTCTCCACTTCCCTGATCAGCTGTCTATATTCCTCCTCTATTGGAGGAGAGTCAGAAATCATAGCCATCTGCCATCTGGCAGCCGAATTTTCATTACCCCAAATAACATTCAAGTACTTGTGTGTCATTCTGTTCTCCAGTTTGTACTGTCGATCAGGTTCTGTTGCATCAACATTTCTGACCATGCAAAGCCTGTAGATAGGCCCAGTCCTCGACCTCCCAATTCCAACCCTCACAAAGCAGCCCACAATTAGCTCCTCAAAGAATGGCTCCATAAACCATTTTGCAAGCCTCGATCTTCTAATAGTAATTTCCTTGATATCCTCAAACGTCAGTCCATCAGATCCCCGCATGTCCCTATCATCATCACTGTCAATCATTCCACCATCACCATTTGAACCTTCATCTTCACTGTTAGACCTACTCTCACTTTCACTCTGACTGGAGGAACTTAGACTTGATGCAGTAGCTGGCTTCCGTTTGACTGGAGAAATTCCCCGGGTTCCTGAACTAACTTGAGATGCATCCCTCAACTTATGATGTGCATCAGGGTCTTGCTGCTTCAGTCGTTTTGCTCTCAACTCATTAAGTGCATCATCCTTGGCAGCTGCCCTGTCTGCACTTCTAGCTGATGTGCGGACACCACGAGAAGATGGAAGCGGTGGAGTCTCTTTCCTAGAGCGGCTTGATCTCTCATTGTTCTGCTTTGATCTGATTTTCTCTGTAAATTTTTTATCCCCTCTCCTATCAGCTCTTTCTGACAAGATCATCTCTCTTTCAAGCTCAGTCAACTTTGACAGCTTTCGCCTATCAGCTTCATTTTTGTAAAGATCATCACCAAGATTGGATTCATCACTACTGTCACCTTCACCATCAGAACCTGCGTCATCATAATCGCCTTCTTCCTGGCTTCCTTGATCATCATCCCTCTCTGCTGGATCCAGCCTCTTTTTTAAGGGAACTTGCGATCCTGAAGGCTTCCTGTTTGCATAGTGGTCATCATCTGAATCATCATCTCTGGAGTCGCTCCCACCATCAGAATAAGAACCATCATGCTGTCTTCTAGATGGTCGAAGTGAATGCCGATTTCTGCCTCCTGAGCCAGTCCTTCCAGCTGCCTCTAGGAGTAAATTTTCTAAGTCTGCCATGGCAATTTGCACTTCCTTATATTGACAGTATGTTTAACACCTGAAATTATTACAAACCATGATCATTTGTTTACAAAAAAGCGTAGACAAAATAATTTCCAATAAATTGTAAAGTCCAAACCATAAGATATCATAACCATACATCTTAATTATTACGAAGGAACAAAAGAAAAAGAGGTTTGCATCTTAAACCAAACCCAGCCACACCACCTCTAAAGGCCCAAGCATTTACCAACAAATAGAAGCAACAGTTTCTTAGTATTGAAAAGCACTATGATACCGGTCAATTTTCAAAGCCAAGTTCCGGAACTCTTAACTGCAAAATTTCCTTTGCTTGTCTATGGTAAATATCAAGAGCAGATAGCCTTTAAGAACCCCAAGTGCTTGCACGTCTGAAGGAGCATCTCATTAAGATCAAGCATGTGCACCTATACCACACTAGACATGCTTATACTTGGATCAGGGATGTATTTGTGTGCAGATATAGTAGTTCGGAGGATTAAAGACAACTCAACAATAGTTTTCCAGAAGAAATATGGCGACACCTAGAAGTCATTTAATATCACAATGCCACAACTTGGCAAAGAGAAGTCCATTAAAGAAAAAAAAGTATCCAGTAAGACTGATCTTAAAGCAACCGAATGCGATTAGCATCTGCGGAAACAAGACCTCAGGAGAAGAGCAGGCATAGAAAAACAAGGGGCAAGTAACGTTTCAAAGAAAAATTGGAAATTCTAAGTCTCAAATTCCATTCTTAATAGCAAAGGGGAGGTCAAAAGTGAATTGGTACTTCATTATTCAACTCAATCAAGTTTCACCTAATTTTTAGTTGAAAAATCAAATTGGCAGCCTCCGGGGCATGAACACACAAATATCAGCAGGATTTAAAAGTTTCCCGATTAAAAACAACCATAAAAACCATTAATTACAAAAAAAAAAAGGTAGAAAATCCAGTTTCTTCTATGAATATACCGGAAAACCAGTAAGCGGGGATGCTCCTGGAACCGACATAGAGCTGGGGCATTAAAAGCAAAGAAAGAGGGAAAAAAAGGAACCCAACAGCAGAGAAACAGCAGGCGGGTATATAGCTAACCTGGAAAGTCACTGTCGAAGGCGCAGCGATCTCAGCCGGAGGGCACAACTTTCCGATTAGAAAGGATCTTAGAAGGAAGAATATAGCGGCTTAAGGTGGCCAAGAACGCCAATGATGAATTTGGCCGTGTATTGGTTGGGCCAAGATCGGGATGAAGAGAAATTACACGAGAAAGGCTTTACTTTGACCCTTAGGGACGAATAAGTCTCTCTGTCTCTCTTTCCAGCATACAAATCTCCAACAATATTTAGTAATTTTTTATCATTATCATTGCATTGTCGTCAATTTGTATTATTATTAAATTTAAGTATTTTAATACTATATACCGAATAAATAATTCAAACCTGCAAGACTCCAAAAGTCTCGTTTTACTTTTTTTTTTTCCAAATTAAAGAAAAAAAATATCATATTACAAATCTCACCAATAGTGTTAGACAGGTACATCTGTTGCTATAGTATGTTAGACTTAATCTATCTTTATGGTACTTAAACTAGTTAATAATCTATGAATATAATAGGCAATAAACATATAAAATATTGTAACATGGAAACTATTATAGCATGTGATAGGATGAAAGATCTCAAATTACCAATTTAGTAACAAGTGAACCTTTTACTACTAAATAACTCATTTTTCCAATGGCCAAAATTTCCAATGGCTTGTATGTTGGAAACAACAGAGACTATTTTCCAACAGCCTTTACGCTGGAAATTTTGAAGATAACAATTTCCAATGAACTGGCCATTGGAAACTTTCCAACAAAACTTTCCAAGACGAAGGTTGTTGGAAAATTTCCAACTCGAAAGTTATTATTTCCAAAACGTAGTATAACAACCCAAAAATTTTATTAAGTATAGTGTGTTTAGGTTAATTGTATAGGTATCAAGTTAAAAAAAAAGGGAATTTTTTTAAAAGGTTTGGTGGGTTATCAAATGGTAGAAGAAGGAAAATTTAAAAAAAAAACAATTAAAAGAGAATGAATAGTAAAAGAATGTGGGAAGAAAGGATCGAGAAGGGAAAATAAAAGAAGAAGAAGAAAATAACAAGTAATGAAAAGAAAAGAAATAAGGCAAAAAAAAGGGGAAAAAAAGAGTGAGAAATGTGGAAAGAGAGAGAGAGAGACAAAAAAAGAAAAAGAAAAATAGAGTTATAAACAGATATATATATAGACACATACCATTGTAGAAAGAAAAATAGAATTTAGTTTTCTACTCTTAAATCATTGTAGTTCTTTTCAAGAAGAAGAAGAAACAAAGATTGAAAATCAAAACTGAGCTTAGAAGTTTCTTCTTCAAAATGAGTAAGTTTGGTGAGTTCTAATTTACTATTTTCTTGTATGTAATGTCAAAGGTATATATGTAGATTCAAGAAGAAATAATATTATTTGTGTAGGATTTTGATAGATTTTAGAAATTGGATGACATAATTGATGATTGTAATTATTTAGAATAAATTAGGAACAAGTTTAATGAGATTTACGATGGTTAGGGTAAATTACAATTTGTTCCCTGATGTTTAGGTGAAATTACACTTTACCCCTTCCATTTGAAAAATATACACTTTGCCCCTACCTGTTTAATACAGTCCAACAGCAACTTCTGAAATCTTAATTTAAACTATACAGTAATCATCTTCAATAATTTCAATCTGTATGATATTTTTTTATAATTAATTGACATTTAAAAAATACTGTTTTAAAAACTGAAAGAAATACAGAAAGAAAAAATTAATAATTTAAAATATTCATTTACTATAAAAAATATATCATACAAATTGAAATTACTAGAAGATCTAAATTAAGATTTCAAAAGTTACTGTTGTGTTATATTAAACAGGCAGGGGGCAAAATGTGCATTTTTTAAATAAGAGGGGGTAAAGTGTAATTTTATCTAAATTTCAGGTGGGCAAATTGTAATTTTTTTCGATAATATTGGAGTTCGGCGAGTTGCCCGAGGTCTTGGGAGAAAAAATGAAGAATTTAGGTTAAATTGCGTCCATGGCCCTAGCTTTTAATTATTGTACCACTTTAGCCCCTAGCCTTGATTTTGTATATAAAAAATCCCTAATCTCGTTTAAATATTTCATTTTGAACCTTTTGTAGATGAAAACATTAGTGTGAATGGAAAATGTCACGTGGCACGCCAAAATGGATGATTAGCCATACTGGCACAATAAATAATAAGAGAAAATGCTAACTTTAATGCTTGAAAACTCAAGAAATCCTCCTTAAAACATTTAATGTTAACAAAAAACTCTCCCCCTCCCCCCTTCGGCGAACCCTCTCTTCCATCCACCTTCTTTCCTCCAATTGTCTGCCTCTTCTCCCGCCATTTGCCTCTTTTCTGACTTACCTCCCTCTCCTCAAGAACCACACCACCAGCCTCGGCGACCACACCCTTGATGGATGCGGCGAGTTCATGCCCTCCCCGGCTTCAAACCCGTCCGACTTGACTTTCCTTAAATACATCGTCTGTGGATGCCATCGAAATTTCTACAGACGAAAACATAACAACCATTCTCCCACTGCCAACACCACTGCAATGATTGAGTACCAACCCTATCACTGCCACCATCCACCTTCAATTTCACCAAAACCACCTTTGATTACGCCTAGGTGGTTTGGCAAGGTGTTGATCTCGTTGGCAACTCCCTGTTGCAAAAGTTGAAATGGCCCAATGTGATAGTCGGTCCCTTTACGGCGGCACTGTATAGCTACTGGTGATCAAAGGCGAGCAAAGGAGAAGGAGCCTGATGGAGGAGAAAGAGGTAGCTGAAGGACAGGAGGCAGACGAAGAGAGGGAGCCGGATGGAGGAGAAATGGGTAGCCGGAGGACAAGAGGCGGACAGAAGAGAGGGAGCCGGATAGAGGATAAGGAAGTAGCCGGAGGACTAGAGGCAGATGCAGGAAAGGGTTCGTCGGATTGGGGAAGGGAAGGGAAGGGAATTTTTTGTTAAAATTAAATGTTTTAAGGAGGATTTGTTGAAGGAAAAGTTTTCAGGCATTAAAGTTAGCATTTTCTCCTATTATTTGTTGTGCCAACATGGCAAATTATCCACTTTGGTGTGCCACATGGTATTTTCCATTCACAAAAGGTTCAAAATAAAACATTTAAATGAGATTAAAGATTTTTTATGTACAAATCGAGGTTAGGGTCTAAAGTGGTACAATAATTAAAGGTTAGGGGCCATGGACGTAATTTAGCCGAAGAATTCATGTTCTAAGCAAAGAATCGGGATAATGATACTGTAGGTCTCAAGGTAATGAGGCGGGTTCATTGACATCCTACGGTTTATATTGTTACATATTGGTCATTGAAAGTGTGAGGTTGAAGCAAATAATCGAGTTAATAATCACATCAGTCCTTGGGGTTTTTAGCACTGGTTTAGCGAGTACTGAGATTCTAGAAATATTCGTTTAAGCTATTAATAGAGAATAATTTTAGGTTATTCCTTATATTTATTTAGTTTTGGCATAAGCTTTTATATAATTATTTTAAATGACTAATAGCTACTTCATTTGGTGTGTACAAGAAGGAGTTAGTGCATTAAATCCTTTCCGATGAGGTCTATTTCTTTAGATCTGAAGGAACAAAGCAAAAAAATTGTGAAAGGAAATTGGAGACTTAAAATTTCAGAAAAACCCTCCAACTTTTTATGTTTAACCTATTACGTTACTAGATGTTTTTTACTCACCTGAAAAAACAAAAATACTCCCTCTGTCCCGTTTATTTTGCACCATTTGAGTTTTCACGTAGTTTTATGCATTTTACTGTTTCTCACACATTTTCCAATTTTGCCTATTCTCTTTCTACGATGAAGTCGGAGGCCGGCGATGATGGACGAGGGTGTGGGCAAGAGGCAAGAGCGCGATGATGAAACCCACCCTAACAGTCCCACCCAAGCCCCCTCCGTCCTCGATTCGTCTCTTCAATCCTAGAATCGGTTCGCCATTCTCGATTCGCGTTCGACCTCGATCGCACCGTCCTCATTCGCGTCGTCCTCGATCGCAGCATCGATTCGTGTCCATCTTCATTCGCGTTGTCAATTCGCCAGTGTCAATTCACGTCGGCCTTTGATTCACAGGCGTTAATTCACGTTGTCCTCGATCGCACCGTCCTCATTTGTGCCGGCCTCTCTGCTTCAATCCAGCCCCTCTTTGTCTTCTTCTCATCCCTCCTGCCTCAAATCAGAGCTCCATCACGCATCCATTGTCAAATGTGCGTCCATCGCCGATCGTACGTCTGTCATCACTCGCACATCCATCGTCGATTACGATTCCGTTGTCCATCGCGCATCTGTCGATCGTACCTCCGTCGATCAAGCATCTGTCGGTCGCACCTCCATCACCAATTGCTGTGCAAGCACGTCGGAGGGAGGGAGGGAGGAAGGGAGAGACAGAGACAGAGACAGAATTGAAATTAGGAAAAGAGAGAGAGAGAGAGAGAGAGAGAAAGAGGGAAGGAGAGAAATCTGTTCGGATGGAAAAGGGAGAGAGATGGGTTAAGTTAGGGGTATAAGAGTAAATGAGATGTAAAAAATTACTTAAAATGAAAATGGTACAACGGTTATAGGACAGCCTAAAAAGGAAAATGAACCAAAATGTATAGGATGGATGGAATATTAAAAAGAGTCCATACAAAAGCACAAGGGCACCCTTCGGCTTGATTTTACTAAAAGACTATACAATTAACACAATCAACGCACTGTCTCTTGTTTTGTTAAAGTTAGGAGGCACATGCAATGATGGCCATTACGTAAATTTCACTTGCATGACGGACCATTCTAATAAAAATAAAATACCAAGGAAACGCATATATTATTTGCCAATAATTTTTGTGAGGTTTTAAATTCCAAATAAAATAATGTAGCTTTTTTTTAAAAAAAAATAACAAATTAAATCGTGAAGTTTTAGCGCGCGCGCCAAAAGGATTCGATCATTCTCGACTTGGAGCTCAAAACATCTGCAAACTGAAATTGCAACATGTCAGCGACTAGAACAAGTTCAAGGAAAAGAGGAGCCGCTCCGACACCCAGCCAAAAAGCCGGACTAGACGACGGCGACGGCTTGGATCTCGACGTGTCCAGGTTCTGTTTCCTTTCCTAATTGAACGAAATCTCTCGGTGATTTTGAATCGTGGAAGCGATTTTCGATTAAATTGCAGCGATCTGAAGGGGATCTTGTCGTCGTTTCAACAAATTCGGAAGGACGATCAGAATAAGGTGAAGGAAAAAGAGAAGATCTGCAGGTGAAGCACGAGATTCGACTCGATCTCGATTTCTATCTCTCATTATATGAAGGATTACTTGATGGAAGCTGGATCTTGCTTTGTTCGGATACAAGTCTCTTGTTCTGTAGCTAATTAGACCTTAATGGAGAAATCTCACTTGATTTGGCAGATTGTCCTCTGGTACTAAGTCTATGATCGATGAGCTGAAATCGAAAGTGCAGAAAGAGAGGTACATGATAATTTGTGGATATAGATGTGAATATAATTTGAGTCGGTTTGAATCTTGAATTCCTTATTCTGATGATGCTCAGAAATAGACATCCTATTTGCTTGATTTATTACACGAGCTAGTATACAGACATTTTTTAGTTGAATTCTGCCCTTTTCCTAGTTGATTATTTGTTAAGTTTGTACTCGTTTAATCCAATTTCTCTGTAGACAAACGTTTGCAAAGGCGCTCTTGAAGAGCTCAAATGAGGTACATAGAGGATCAAGTTGAATCAGATGGGTGTGCAGCGTGTAGTGAAATTAAGCTCTATTCTGAACTAATGCGACCAGTTCTGCTTGGTTGCAGTGTGAAAATTGGTTGAATTATGAGACTGCAAAGTTCCAAGAGATTTACGACCAATTCCGCACCAAGAAAGCCTCACATATTCTGGCCCTTAAAGGTATGTCGCACTGGCTGTATGCGGTGTCCGGGTCTAACGTATCTACTAGGCAATTCATCTATTCTAGTACATCAGTTAACAGGGTGGTTAAGATTTAGACGCATAATCCCCCTTCAGGTTATACCCTTTAAGGTCTTTGAGCTGGGCCATTGCTCGTGAAACTAATTTTTCTTGCTGCATCGTGTACGAGAGTTCTTCCATTGTGGCGTAAGTGTCAATTTATTTGTTTCTCTGTCTGTATGTCTACTTGGTAATATTTACAGCTCAGTTTGTCAAATCCCTTCACTTTTTCAGCTGAATAGCGTACCATTTCTTTACTTGCTCTGGTTTTTTTTTATCAAACTGAACTGATTATCTTGTCTGGTAATGTTAATGTACATGTCAATTTACCAGTGAGAGTGTCTTGTACTACCTGTGTGCCATTGTACTGTTCCTTGCACTTCCATCCCTATGCTATTCATTAACTAAAGGGTTTTGCTTAGTATCCAAGGAACTCATAGACTTTACATCCATCAATAGTTCCAAAAAAAGCTCAGTAAGGGGACCATATGACATTTGGTAATGTTTCCATTGCTAATATGACTAATGGTGTTGGGGTGCACTAATCGTCTTTCTCATCCGACAGATACTGTCTCTGAGTTTGAGGAAGTGAAAGCAGAGCTAAAATCACGATATGAACAACTGAGTAAGCAATGTTGCTAGATCTCTAATGAAGATTTAGTTTCAACCCTCATCAATCTGTTATTGCTGGCTACCAGGGAAAAGAGGAGAGAATGATATTGGAGCAAGAAACATTTTTTGCTGGAGCCCTTGAAGAAAAAGCATCAGGTAGATCATAGATGGATCAACTATTAGAAACTGTTCTCAGATTTGCTGAAGTCGCACTTCCAAATCACAGGGTGCTGTACCTAAAACCCATCTTTGACGATGCAGGAAGATAAAACTTTTGCCAGCCTCGGTTCTTTCTGAAAAATGAGTCAGGCAAGGACTTTCCAGTTGATCAATGAAAGATTGATGACTGAGAACATGGAATGATATTTCAGCTGCAGTTCTCCGTGAAAGCATTTCGTACAACAGCAATGCAAGACAAATATGACAGTAATATTAGTATTCGTATTGGTCATTTGGCTTTGAAGTCTTAACTGTTAGGCTGAAGCTTGTGCCTTAGGGCATTGCAGAGCAACGTAAATACCATGGCGGTCAAAGTTCCACTCTTAGCCATGAAATCCTTCGGACTATTAGTTCTGGAGTGATATGGCATATGATACAGTCGTACAGCTCTTAACTCATAAATAAACCCTCAAAATTTCTAATTGATTATGAGATGAAGTCTAATTATCTAAATGGCATGTAAAATTACACCTTTGATGACTTGGGGATGTGTTGCGGGTAGCAACTGACAAGACCGATTGGCTTTTAGCACCTGAATTTGGCACGAGACCCCCATATTCATCTGTTGGAAACTCAAATAACGGTCGACCAACTACAGTGTTAGATTCATGTTTTCATGCCTCATTCACATTTATACTTCACAAAGATCATCACTGGAATTTCTTAGCGACTGCGTTGAAATCTATATCAGAGCTCTATAAACGCATTCCATCTATCTCTCTAGCGTTTTCCTTTACACGCCCAATAGAAAACCCAATGAACCTGCAGGCTAGACCCTAGAAGGCTAGAACTCCACGTACTGCAACATTACTAAATACTACTATTAACTTCAGTAAGAACTTGTCGAAAAGTTAAAATACATGACATAGGTGAGGCTGTTTTCCAGTGTATTTTCCGGCACTATCAGGAATGGGCGAGAACTTGCTCGCTTCAGCTACACCTCTGCCTCTATGCTGAAGTCGCTGCTACTATTTTAAAGCCGATTAAGAGGAATTCTCTCTTTAAATGTGAAACCACAAACATGTTGAACAACCATAACGTCCTAGGCTCCTTTCTTCTTATGGTCTTTTGCTGGTTCCTTTGTGAGCATTCTTGGTGCAATCGCCATAGCCATAAGCTCTTGGAAGAGCAGCTTACAAGCATAAGGTATGTGGACCTGCAACATAATTGCAGTTCCATCCCATCAGAAAGATGATTGATACATCATGCAGATGAGTAGATGTGGGAATGGAGTTAGATTTCCAATACACTGGAAACCATCCTTCCTTTGTCAGTGCTAGCATCATTATTTGGAGGACATGCAAGCATGGGGAGAACTAAGAAGAAGATGATCACCCCAAAAGAGAAGTTACGACATACCTGAACAACGTCTGTCTTGTTCTTGCAACCTCTACATTCAAATGAATTTTTCTTCAGATTTGCAATAGCAATTAGTCCGCAACGCTCACAAACATGTACCCTGTATGCATCGCTTTGGTCGAATAGCCTCTCTTTGAGGAAGTGTGCAGCACCATGAGCAATCATACAATCTCGCTCCATTTCTCCAAAGCGGAGGCCACCATCACGAGATCGCCCTTCTGCAGGCTGTCTTGTTAGAATTTGCACAGGGCCTCTCCCACGTGAATGGATCTTGTCATCGACCATGTGTTTCAGTCTCTGGTAGTATGTAGGCCCAAGGAATATCATGGCACTAAGCCGCCTGCCAGTATGCCCATTGTACATAGTCTCAAATCCACGCATTTGATACCCACACTTATGAAGGGCCTTGCTAATATTGTCCACCTAAAATGTGTAGAAAGAAATTACAGATCAACTTTGCAATACATCCAAGGTTTTATAGAACACACGAAGCACAAAAGAAATAGAAAAAATAAGTTCACTTCATGCTAACCAACAGAACTCCGCATTATCATCTTAACTAGGAAGAAACATATCACCTCACACCATGCTGAAAACAAGCAGATTTTATATCTTGCAATACATTTGGGCCAACGAAATAGCTAACCATGAAACTGTTCATCTTGAAAGGAAGAACTGCACTTACAGTGACATCAGTAAATGGTGTTGCATCGCCTTCCTTGCCCATATGAGCCGCAACCTTTCCCATGATACATTCAATAAGCTGACCAATTGTCATTCGAGATGGAATAGCATGAGGATTCACAATGATATCTGGAGTGATGCCTTCCACCGTCCATGGCATGTCTTCCTGGGTGTAAGTCATGCCCACAGTTCCCTTCTGCCCATGCCTACTACTGAATTTGTCTCCAATTTGGGGTATACGGACTGACCTTACCCTCACTTTCACAAATCTCAATCCATCAGCATTTGTGGTGAGGAGAACCTACAAAGAACAAAACTGGTCAGGCTTAGGCAGACATAAGTTTTGAGGATTAAGATTTAACTGATAATTTCAATCCCAAAAACTGCAATATGCATGGAAAATCAGCTTGCAACAAACAGCCCCTGAAACTGATTCAATAAACAATCCAGAGATTGTCTTACTTGGTCCACTATGCCTGTCTCACTATGACGCAAACTAATGCTGTGGTCACGTCTTGTGTAGCGTGGTGCTTGTCCCTGGGCATCATCCTGAGAAAGAGGTGTCGTCTTCCCAATGATTACATCCTCACCTGACACTCTTGTTCCCTGAGGAAATTTGCAAACTAGTTTCAGAAGAAAAGAAATTTAGATTATCAATTGAACTGTAGAACCAGGTGAAGTGAGAATTTACGGGAGGTACAAGGCCATCATCATCCAATTTATCATAAGAACCATGCCGCATGCCCTGTAAAAAAGCCAGACATAAAGCTCAATGATTAAACAAGCTGCCCAAAACAAATGAGGATTATATCCACCTTTTTCACCTACCATTGTATTTGATCTGTCTGGACGTCCAAAATCCTCTTTTACAAGAGTTCCCATCTTTTTCTCCTCATCTCTGCAAAATGAGAAAAAAACTGACAATAAGCAAATTTAATAGGTTGTCATCCAACAGGTTCCCTGTTGCAATGGAAAATGTAGTTGATTTCTTCCCAATCAATGAAAAAAGGTAGAGTGAGAACAATATTTTACCTGTACGAACGAAAGAAAAGTGATCGAAAGAATCCACGATCTATTGATGATTGGTTCATGATGACAGAATCTTCTTGGTTATAGCCAGAATAGCAAGCAATGGCAACAATGGCATTCTAATACAGAAAGGAGATGTCAGAGAAGATGACAAGCAGAGACGAGCAATCCAGAACTGAAATGCTACAAATTATTATGAACTGAACACTTACAATGCCAGCTGGAAGTTGCCTAAAGTGGAGGTGTTCCATAGCTCGCGTTGTAACAAGGGGCTTTTGAGGATAGTAGAGAACATATGCCAGTGTATCCTGAATCAAAACAGAATCGTTAATCACTGCAAGCAAAACAATCTGGTTTAACCTATAAATTGAAATGGGCCAGATGCACACCATACGGAACTGGAAGTTTGTAACATATATGCCCATGGCTTGTTTGCCCATAGCAGACTGATACGTGTTACGTGGAGACTGATAGCATCGCAAAGCGGAAAGTCAAGTCAAGTCAAGTAGGAATTGAGTCAATCTGATCCAGAATCCATATAATATTCAGCATAAGTATGAACTTACCTGATTATGATCAGGAAATGGTATGATTGAAGCACAAACACCCAGAATTAATGAAGGGTGGATCTCACAATGTGTATAAGTATCAGAATAAGCTTCTTCAGGATGTAGTCTTGCTTGAACAAGATCCTGATGCCAAGAAAGTCAATCAAGTCAACAAATTTTCTCTTCAGCTTCCCTAATATCAGTGATAAAGATGAAAGGCTGGTGAGCTTTATCCATTGCAACAATTTTTCACTCACATTGATGGTCATGGAAATCATTGTAGTCTCTTCTTCTTCTGTGTCAATATATTCTATGTATCCCTTTGATACAAGATCATGCCAGCCACCCTCTTCTGCACTTTCCTGCAAAAAGAAACAACCAATTCAGACAAGCAGGATCAAATATCAATTATTTTTTCTCACATGTTAGTGTCACAATTTGCCACACCCGTTGTTGTAATGCAAGAATCTCTCGCTTTTTTATTAGTAGCCTTTGATTCTCCACGATAAATAATGGTCGACTGCAACGGCCATAATCAGTATAAATCCTCAACTCTTTCAAGCGAATATCTCGAACAACACCAACTTCAGTGTTCACATCAACCTGTACAAAAACATTTTAAAAAAATAGCAAACTCCATCATCATAACAACAAAAGTAAAAAGTCTGACCAATAACATATCTTGCAGAGAATATAGAAAACATAATGCATAATGCAGCCAGACATAAGAAAGCTAAATTACCAATACCAAATGAAACCAAAGCAAAATAGTGAGACAAACGAAAGGCTTTGCACAAGATTAGAATGGTGAAGGATCAGAGTGGGATAAAACTTCTTGTAATCTGTTTGAAGTTAGTATGGTATACATACCCGTCTCCTCAACCGTCTCAACGTCTTTACAAGCATATCAGGATCTCGATGTATGCCAACCCAACAACCATTGACAAAAATTTTTGTGGCTTGGGGAATAACTGCAGGGGAGATTTCCTGATAGATATAAAAAAAAAAAAAAAACAAAGAAAGAAAAACCATCAACCACAGAAGGTAGCGACGACAAGAACACAGGAATGCCAACTAGAAAACAGTCACCTCAAAATTCTCTGTACCCCATTCATCCAAAAATTCCAAAATAGGATATGCAGCTGATCCAACTGTTATGTACACCATTAAAGCAAGATTCTTCACAAGCCCACAAGCCTGATGCAACCAGAAAACAGTATTCATAGAAACCGAATTGTCACACAACACTAATTTAATTAGACATTCACAAGATTTGCAGGAAACTCACTTGCCCCTCAGGTGTTTCGGCTGGACACATCATTCCCCATTGTGAATTGTGCAACTGACGTGGTTTAGCCAGTTTTCCTGATCCAGAAGAATTTATTAGACAATTGGAAACAAGAGGGCAACAATAAACAGCCTAACAAATTTCAAGAGGCAAAGTGATTAAATTCAAGCAAAAACTCAATGCTGCTAATCTCAACATAACAAAATGCTACTGAATGAGAATAAAACAGTGATGCACAGCAAGTATTTCTACCTTCACGCCCTATTGGAGAATTAAGTCTTCGTAAGTGCGACAAGGTTGAAGCGTACGTCAAACGATTTAGCACCTACAAGAAAAAGGGTTAAAAATGTAATCTCATACCTTCTGTAATGAACACAGAAAGGAGTTCTCAGAAATTCCCACATGAGAACATAACAAATATGTGAAAAATTATATTCACCTGTGACACTCCAGCTCTTGTACCAGCTGCATTTGCTTGACCCCAATTACCAGTAGCAAGTGAGTATTTAAGCCCACTTGTAATAGTTTTTGCTTTAATAGCAAATTGCAGGTTAACCTCCTTCCCATTATCCACACACTGACATCCACATGCAAAATATGTAAATTTCACAACAGATAGATTAAGTTAAAACTCAATCATAAAACAAATACAAGAAAACCTTTTGGACATAGCTTCTAACATCTCTTGTCAACTTCCGAAAGAGCTGCATGCCAGGGAAGATAAAATATGATAAGAATACCAATACAAGATGTGATGAACAGAAAATATTGAAGAAAGTTCATAACACACCATTCTAAATAGACCTCCAAGGAGAGGACCAGCAAGATCTAGCCTCTTATTTCCATAATGATCCCTATCATCCTCTGCCCTTCGGCCAAGAGCACAAAGTAGCAACCGATGTATGATGTATCTGGCACACGCATAAGCAGTTCCAATGAAGAAACAGAAAATCCCTTTGCTGGTAACTTTGTTTAGCAAAAATAACTTACCCAAAGTAATATGCTTTCTTTGTCTCACAAAAATCTCCCACCCCAACGTGAGGAAGCATTTCCTTTTGCAGGATTTCTTTTGCATACCTTTAATAGAGATTAAAAGCATATTGATGAACACCTAAAAGGTTTATATTAACAATTTAAGATTAAAGAATACATACTTGATTCTCTTCTCCCTAGTTACACCAACAGTGGCACCCCTTTTACCAATATAGTCCAGTGCAACCTGAAACAGATGAAACCAAATACTCAACATAATGAAGAGAATCACACAGGAAAAGTGGCAAAGTCAGATACTGAAAAATATCAATTCAAAGAAACATTGTCAGAAAGACTGGCAAATCATTGATCTCTCTATGAAAGTTTCAATTAAGTTTTCCTAGTTCTGAGTCATTCAATTCAGAGTCTACAATAGTTACATATGCTAGAACTTCTAGTCTGCAATGGAGACATATAGTTTAGCTGATGTTTTGAAGTGCACTTGCACATCAAAAGCAATGTGAGAGAGTTAATGTTTCGGTTTCTCTCCCTCCAGCTGCCAGTTTTAGATAAGACATACTTCTGACAAGAAAAAGTGATCAGAATCCATTCTTTCGGAGAAAAACCTTGCTTTAAACTCAAAAAAGAAAAAAGAAATGCACCTGCTGGTTTTGAATCACGAATGCTTCTTCCAATGAGGGTCGAAGCAACTCCATCATCTGAGTATCAGAGAAATCGTAGCATATATGCTCTAATATATCCTTGTCAGCAACAAAACCCAAAGCACGGAACACAATTATGATTGGTATTTCAGTCCTAATGTATGGAAGTGTGGCACGAATGTACTGTCCAGATGAACCCTTCACAGAAAGTTTCACAGTGATACCAACCCTATAAGTATACATTGATTGAAAAAACAAAATGATGATACAGTTTTCGCTGCCAACAAAAGGGTCCTGAAATAAAAAAAAATTCTACTTACCCCTTTGGAACTAGTCCGAGAAAGCATCCTCACAAACATAGTACTAGGTGGCCTGTTCTGGGACTCGGCCATGGATCGAACTTCCGCAACATAGGCATACTTGTTGGGTTGCCTCTTTTTGAAAACATAGACATGATTGGTGCTCATCTTTTCTTGAGCAATTAGAACCTTCTCACTGCCATTGATTATGAAGTACCCACCTTGGTCATATGGACACTCACCTAGCTCTGTCAAATCCTTCTCTGAATTTTGATATAGTGTACAATAACTTGAACGGAGCATTATCGGGACCTGAGTCAACACAACAGCAGAACAGTAATTAATCAACCCCAGAGACTCAACTCCGTGCATTCATACAGGAATTTTGCTCACCTTTCCAATAAACACTTTGGTGAAATCCTGAGTCTCTGTGACTTCTTCACCATCATGACCTTTTTTTATTACTCTCTTGTTGACATCCACATATAAGGGAGCTGAATAAGTAAGATTCCTTAATCTTGCAGCTTTTGGAAATAAAGTTGCAGTTTCGCCATCTGACTCAGTCATCATAGGCTTGCTTAAATAGATCTGACCAAAGCTAATCTTATAGATAGTCTGCAAGCAAATAGAAAAGTTTAAATAAGTCCAAAAGTTCCTCAACAACAAAATTGAAACAGATTTTTATTTGCAGATGCCTGATAGGTAGTATGAAGTAGAGCTGCCTAGTGTTGCATAGAACTTATGTTAAGGAAGCCAAAATGGAACTTATTATCACATGACCGGTCCCTAATCGCTTCCCATCTTAAAGACACAAATTAAGAACAAGTCTTCTTTTCCAGCTTAAACTCTTAAAAAACTTTAATCCAATCTAGGACGTAAGTCACCACAACAATTGAAGTGGCGTGGTGCTTTTCGATATTCATGTATAGCTCTAAAAGTTGGCAGTCCAAAACCTACTGCATGGAAGCTAAAAGAGGGAATTCACAAAAGCACAGAACAGTTATGAAACTCCTCAACAGACTCTTGAAACCAAATATCTGCCATCTTTATCCCGAATTGGAGAGAAAAATCTCACAGGATTGTCTCCTGGGGAGAAAATTTTTTACAGCGCTCGAACTCTAATGAAACATTTGTAGTTTCAGTAGTTTGCAACATCATTCTACCGAACTGCCACTGGCCATCAATTCCTTAATCAAACTCCATTAACAGCTGATTCTAGAGAGAACCACTAACTAGAAACCAGAAGACTATTCCAAGTCGAAAACAACCTCAGCCGCATCAGATTGGTGGCCGGGATTGTGTTGAGACTCAGGCCGGATCTCGATTTCAGACGACTCATCGACAATTTCTTGCATCGTGTTCTGGATAAACTCGTCGAACGAGTCGAGCTGCTGCCGGACCAACCCTTTCTCTTCGAAATAGGCGGAAATCACCGCCCAAGCATCCTCCTGAGTAATCTCGTCTTCCTCGTCGTCGTACGGCTGATCCTCATCGTTCAGCTGCTGATCGTACTCCATCTCATCCTCCATTGTTAGGGTTTTACGACGAAAAGAAGTCTAACTGTTCTTGTTTCCGGAGAAGATAACCAAATACGGAAAACCCTGCGAGGAGAATTTCGGTCAAAGCTGAAACCCAGAGCGAGGGAGGGGAAGAAATTTTGGAGGTTTTGCCACACGAATGGAAAACTGGGAAGCATTTTGGTTTTTATTTGTTTCCCGTTCGATGCCCGATGGCTCCGTCCCACTAAAGATGGGGAAAGAGGCGGTTCTGACTTCTGAGAAAACAAACCGGGTATGGACCCTGGGCTAGGTGGACCCGGTTTTGTCCAAAGCCCAAATTCAGGCCTAGGTTAATTTGGGCTTATAGTTCTTAGCCTAATTAATTGGTCGAACATGTAGGGATGGTGGTTGGGTGGGCAAAATCCACCATTCACGGATAACTAGCCGTGATAGATGGGTAAACGTGTAAAAATATCCACAACGAGGCAGATGTGAACATTAATTTATTCCTGTCTTGCGGGTATTGGCAAATGGTGGGTAAAGGGTACCCACCACAGGTAAACCCGCTTCGTCTACTTGTGAAACTTGTCAAGTCTTAAAATACCTATATTGCCTTTAAAACTAATAATAATACATACCCTAGTCACCTGACCTGCTTTTCGAATTCTTCTCTCTTTCAGGCTTCAGTCATCGGCCTGTCAAACTTGTTTGTCTCTCCCCTTCTTTAGCATCTAAACTTAATCTCGCAGACCTTGCCTTCAGCCGTCTAAATTCAAGGTCCCATTGTCTCAATTTCGGTCACGGTGTATCAATTCCAACCTTCGCATCCTCGAATCGATGTCCCCCTCTATTTTAATAAACCTACACTTTACCTCATATTTTCTTTATAGTGCCTAACAACAACTTTTGAAATCATAAATTAAACTATAAAAAAAATATCAAAAATTTGATAACCATTTTTCACTAATTTCAATATTTTTTTATATTTTTTCATAATTAACCGGCCTTTAAAAAAACTGATATGTATTTCAGAAAAGAAAAATGTATTTTCAAAAAAAAAATTAATAATTTAAAATGTCTATTAACTATAACAAAAATATTAAAGAAACTGACATTATTGAAAGATGACTTTTATATAGTTTAAATTACAGTTTCAAAATTTATTATAAGACAGTATAAAAGAACCAGGGGCAAAGTATTGGTTTTTAAAAATAAATAAGATAAAATATAGGTTAGGGTAAACCTCAGGAGAGTAATTGTAACTTTCCCTTATTTTCAGACATAACCTAAACCTAGTGTCAGGTTGATCCGGCATGAAAACCAATGTCACTTCACTTTCCAACTCATAATTAATATAATAAATATTTTTACTTGTTATTTTGGCACTAAGTAGCTAAAATAAAAATTAGTGTGTGTAATTTTAAGTCCAACTCTTAAATTCATTTCATTATCCTTGTATCAAATTTCCAATGAATATATATTAATTAGAATTATCACTGTGATACCCTAAAAATATATTAAAAAATTACCCAAAGTAAACGTTGTTAATAGATTCTTGTTCTATGTTTCTATTACTGCTATCAAAATTATAATGGTTTCACTTTCCTTTCCCTTTGAATGTAACAATATAAAAAATGCAAATTGTTGTTCTTAATCATGTTTAAAATATAATGTCTATCACCCCCGCTCTCTCTCACTCTCTAACTCTTCCCCATTTGGCCCTTCATCTTTCTTTTATTTTCTTCTCTTTTTTCCTCTCTTTCAATTTATGTTAGGGTTAAGACTTAGGAGATGAGTTGGGTTAAGTTAGGAATTATGAAAGGAATGTTACTACTCTGAGTACTTAAATATAGTAATCAATTTAGTGAGCTCAAGCCCCAAGTAGTCCATATCCTATAGGGCAAGCAGAACATGCACATTGTGTTTACTTAAGTGGCCCTCTTAGTCATTATGCAGAGATGTGTATATTAGTTTAACCATCACACATACAATTTCATCTGGAAGTAATAATGACAGTGAAATTCTTGATTCTTGGCCAATATGAAATTTAAGTAAAATCCCAAAGTGCATGTTTAATCATATGCACACATGATACTATTGATGCCCATTTTATATGTCTAAACTTTCACACTATATCCAACTCAAATTCTACTCGTGTTCTCATGTGTCCTAAAGATTTTAAAGCCTTTAATACACTTAAACCTTTATAGGGAAACGAGTTTGACATATTAAATCTATCTAAGATTGTCATTATGGATTTTACACTCAATCAGGTAAAATTGACCATATGAACAATACCTAACAAAATTAGTTAACTTTGACATGTCATAACTCTTGCTACAGGGTGCCAAATCTAGTGATTCAAAAACAAAATTATTTATCTTTAAGTATTCTAAGTGTGGTCAAAATTTCATAACCAAACTCATTAAGTACAAAAAATTATGGCTATTGGAGTATATGGTACCAAATTTGAGCAACTAGTGAGCATAATGCCCATACAAAATTTCTTAAAATTCATACACTTCATTTCAAAGTACAAAACTAACATGGCTAGCTCTATACATGTCTTAGACACATGGGGAAATCATTCTCCTAGATTTTAAGTCATTACATAAGCATCAAACATCATACTATTCAAAACAGTCCATAAGAACCAATATGGACAGAGTTACACACACACACACACACACAAACACTTCAAACCACACTTTATTGATCCATATATCCTTCTCACACTACACACACAACATACCCAACTCATTTACATGCATTTATGCACCACATATATGACAATAACTTAGTTAATACGTACATTAAGCTTCTTGGAGAACTTCAAAAGTACTAAGTACTCCAGAAACTTGAAGGAACCAACTGCTGCGTAAGGCAGAAAGTACAATTACTAAAAACAGTCAATGTGCTCCAAAAATCATAAAACTTTTCAGCTACAACTACACATGTGAAAGTTAATATACCTAAAATTTTATAGAGAAATTCAAACTACAGCTATTAGTTTGAATGTTCTTTTTCAGGTGCTCTTGAAATGGATAGAAATGGAGTAAGTTTTTTGAATGGAACTTAGTAAAGGCTTATCAATAAAATCTTCAAACTCTAGTCATATACCTGAAATCCAAACATACTAAAATACAAAAATATAGTACAAATACACAAACACAGTCATTCAAATGCACAAACAACATAGCAACAAACAAAAGTAATACTGGTAGTAATAAACACATTAGGGTTAGTTCATAAACAATCAAATAAACATTGTGTAATCACTATGGCAACCCTCCTCAGGTTAATGTTTGGTCTTAGAAGATTAATTGGTATTAGTTAGTAGTAGCTTAGGCTATAGAAACCCTAAATTTCATTGCCATAACAAAGCACCAAAGCTGTATGGTTGAAACCCTAGGTGCAATTTCTCCCTTAACCTAAACTTGGTTTATCAAGCTTTTGGCTTTCTTTCAAGCTTAAGGTTTTAGCTTCATAGATGTTTGGGCATCAGTATTGAACAATAAACAGATATGAAACCCAAATAAAACTCTTACCTAAGCTGTGAAAACTGAAATCTTTAAGAGATACACAATAAACCTGAAAATTAGGGTTTTTCTCTTTCTTGTTGCATCTGATTCATTCTTTTATAATTTCTTGGGAGCTTAAGCTATAGTGGCTATAGAAGCTTATAGAGGAGATAAAGAACAGGTTGTGTCTGGTGGAGGATGAAAATGGCCAATAAATGGCAAAAAATAAAGATATTTTACTTGACTTAATTAGTTTAACTTTAACCCCTTACTTAGGTCACTATAAGTATATTTTAAACAAAGACTTTTTGGACAATCTTTAGCCACATTTTTTACCTTAGAACTTGGAAATAAAAGGCTAAGATAATGCTATAAATGACCATCTTTGACTCTTGTCAAAAATCAACTCATCCTTAAGTTATTTTTGCGAATAATTGTAAACCTAGTTGTCCTAGGTTTTTGAATAATAGTTTTTGTTTCCTTTATATATTTTAGCCTCCAAAAATTACTTTCATACCATTCAAATCTTTCTAAAACCTCTCTTTTGAAGTTGTACAATTGAGTACTCAAGTCTTGAAATCTTACAATAAAGTCCATAGGTTACTTGTTGATCAAGCAATCTTTCAAGGTTTTCTTAAAGGTCAAGTAACCATTGTGTGGATCTTTTAAAGAAATGTAAATTATACACTTTACCCCTCACATTCAATTCACTATGGGAAAAATCATCCTATATAATAGGCTATAACCATTTTGCCTTTATACTGTAATTTTCCCATTTGCTGGGGGTGGTAACAAGGAATGTGCTAGGTTGACTAGGTATAAATTAAATACCTAATATGAGTCGAGCGGATTGAGTTGTGGTTGGTAGTGTGCTAGGTTAATTCAGGTAATGTTGGGTTAACCCAACCTAACTTGTTTTTTAGACATTAGAGTCGAGTTGGGTCAAGTTGGCCCAAAATATCGTTTTCTTACCTTACAATCAGACCCCAAACCCCAAAATATATGGTCAGGTTAAGGATCAAGTTTGGGTTTCGATTTTCGATTTTTGCCTCTCACCCTTACTTTTTACCGCAAGCTTCAGTATTATTTTCACTTTTAGCTGCTTGTTAGAAATTTGCTCTGTTCCTTGCTTTTTTTTGCAATTTAGCTTTGATATTTTTTTTACTTAAATGCAAAATAGTACCTCAAACTTTACCTACTAGATCACTTACTGACTTGAATTATTAACCAGCACAACTTATGATTCGTACTTCTGAGTTTGGGGTGGTTAAGTCCAAAATGTGAGTTAGTTAGTCATATGAAGTCATACATTCGAATGCTATTTGCCACCGTTTGAGTATCTCTACAAGCGAATAACTTGGCGAGTTTATCAGCTCGGTCAGATGGTAGCAAACAACATTCAAACGTGTGGCTTCATCTGACTGATCAACTCATTTTGTGAATTAAACTATCCCAAATTTAGAAGTATGAGTCATAAGTTGTACTGGTTCATAATTTAAGCTCTTAAGTGATCAACTAGGTAAAGTTCGATGTACTATTCCACATTTAATCCTTTTCTTTGTACAATTGTGAGGTCAAATCTTTTCATAGGCTTAAATCTGTAATTGCCCTGTCAAATATAATGAATCTAACCTTTCTGTCCTCAAAACTAAAAATAGTTATAAATAGCCCTTGAACTATCAAAATTATACCTAGTTGGCCTGTAGATTGACTTCTTAACAAGCATTGTCGTTGAGAGTGGGGCTCGAGCAACTTGAGGTAAGATATAGGAACCCAATTCTTTCTTAATATAACTGCTATTGTATAATTATATTGCCTTTACTAGATTTTAAGAGGTAAACTGATGAAATTGATGTAATCAAAGTTACTAAAACATAAATTAAGAACCAATTTATTTTAACATAAGTCAACTGATTATTTTTATTTATATATTTTTTTAAATTAATTTTATTTTAAATTTAATATTATATATATGCAATAATCAATTTAGAAGTAAATTTTTATGCTGTCTTTAAATTTTTATAATTTTTTCTTTTTTAATAGGGTACAAAAGTGTAAATACTACCCAAAGCTGGGAGAAAATGTGTACTGACACATACGACCCAACGGTCCGTTTTGAATTCAGTATTAAAATTCCCCAGAGAGCCTTCTTCCCTTGCTTTCTATTGCCTTCCAATGGCGGATTCTGATGGAAACCAAGCAACAGATTTCTCACCATCAACACGCACCGAAGCATTCGGCATCTCATCAAGCCATCCTCAAAGCAGGCGCACCCCTCAGACTCCTCCGCCAGTTCCACGCACGGCTTGTCGTCTCCGGCTCCGGATCCATCCGATCCCTCACGAAGCTCCTCACTCTCGCTTTCGAGGCCGGCGCATCTGTCTACTACACGCAGCGGATATTTTTCACAGTTCCGGAACCTGATTCGTTTCTGTTCAATTCCATCATCAAATCGACTTCCAAATTCAAGCTCTCTTACGAATCTATTCTCTACTACCGCCGCATGATTTTAGCCAACATCTTGCCTTCGACTTACACTTTCACCGCCGTGATTAAAGCTTGCGCCGATTTATCAGCTTCCAAGATAGGTAAAGTTGTTCATTGTCATGTTTTTGTTCGCGGGTACGGATTGGATGTTTACGTCCAGGCTGCGCTAGTGAGTTTTTATTCGAAATCGGGTAATTTGGCTGCTGCGCGGAAGGTGTTCGATGACACGCCTGAAAGAACTGTCGTGGCTTGGAACGCGATGATGTCAGGGTATGAGCAAAATGGGTTTGCTAAAGAAGCGATTGAGGTGTTTGAAATAATGCGAGGATCGGGTCTTAAACCAGACTCCACGACGGTTGTGATTGTGTTATCAGCTTGTGCTCAGTTGGGTGCAGAGGGTTTAGGTCGTTGGGTGCATGATTATATTGTTGCTAACAGTTATTATGTAAATGTGGTGCTTGGTACTGCATTGATTAATATGTATAGTAGGTGCGGGAATGTGAGGAAAGCTCTTCAAGTTTTCGATGTCATGGAGGAGAAGAATGTCGTCGCTTGGACGGCGATGATTGCAGGTTACGGGATGCATGGTTATGGCGGTGAAGCTGTTGAGCTCTTTAACCAAATGAAGTTGCACGGCCCACGACCTAATAATGTCACGTTTGTCGCTGTTTTATCAGCTTGTGCTCACACCGGGCTTGTTGATGAAGGGCGCCGGGTGTTTGCTAGCATGAAGCATGAGTATGGTTTGGTTCCAGGCATGGAGCATCATGTTTGCCTGGTGGATTTGCTTGGACGTGCAGGACTTTTGAATGAAGCATACGAGTATATCAATGAGACGATACCTGAAGAGCCTGGACCCGCAGTCTGGACTGCTATGCTTGGAGCTTGCAAGATGCACAAGAATTATGACATAGGAATAAAAGTGGCACAGCTTCTCTTATCAATTGAGCCTGAAAATCCTGGGCATTTTGTAATGCTTTCAAACATGTATGCGTTAGCAGGTAAAATGGATCAAGTGGAGGCGATTAGAAATGTGATGATCAGGAACCGCTTGAAGAAGCAAGTTGGGTATAGCACAATAGACATCGGCCAGAAGATTCATTTGTTCAGCATGGGCGACAAATCGAACCCTGAGACGCACAAAATCTATCGATATTTAGATGATTTGATGCGCAGATGCAAAGATGCAGGGTATGTGATGGTAGGGGAATCGGTGATGCATGAGATAGAAGAAGAGGAGAGAGAATATGCGCTTAGATATCACAGTGAGAAGCTTGCAATTGCATTTGGGCTGTTGAAAACTAGCTCTGGTGTCCCTATCAGGATTGTGAAGAACCTTAGAATGTGCGAGGACTGCCATTTAGCAATCAAGTATATTTCAGTTGTTGCCAACAGAGAGATTATTGTTAGGGACAAGCTTCGGTTCCATCATTTCCGAGATGGATCATGTTCTTGTCTGGATTATTGGTGATTAATTCAGTTTCTCTGTCTATGATCATCTTCAAGAATTTCATGATCATGCGACGGAGCATTGCCTACTATCGGTTTTTATTTCGTATTTCTTTCACAGGGCTCGGTGCAGATGACAGTTTTATTTGATTAAATTGTTGCTCATTACCGGACGCTATTTACCAATCTTTGGGAATTTCCGAGGAGGTTCAACGTTTGAAACCAAGTAATCTTGTTCTGTTGTTCTTAATTGATTGCTTACTCATGTAGCCCATGAAGGTGTGTTTACCAGACATTTTTAACAAGTGATTATATAGTAATTTTTTTTTCCTCAAATTTTAATTAAAATCTACCATTTCAGAAACCGGAAAACCACTTTTATATCGTTTTTAGTATAAAGCAAGTTACTTTTATTAAATTTTCTTTATGCACGCCGATAATTATATTATGAATAATTATTCAAGTAATTATAACTGAAGATAATAATAAAAATAATAATGAATAGTATTTATGATAAGAAAATAACCGAGCCTTGAATGGTGCTGCCTTCCTACAGAGTACCGAATGGAAATAACTGAAGAAGAAAATTCTCATGTTGTTCCATTGGGAACTTTGGAGAAAACAACCACGATTTCTACTATCACGCTGCAAGATATGGGGAAATTATCGACTTTAGTGAGCTCTAAGCACTAATATGTCATTCACATAAAGATTGAGATGTGATGGCTTTAGTCTCCTCTGTCATAAAGAAAAAAAAAACAAACAAAAAAAAAATAGTTTGATTTGTTGAACCTAACAATCAAATCTTTTTTGTTTGGCCCTTTCAGTCTTGATCAATTGGGTAACAAGTGCGGAAATATGGATGAAAACCACCACAAGTTGGCTGAAGGGGAATTAGTCCCGTATTGGGGTAAGACTAGGTTGGATTGCAAGCAAAAGGATAAAGGATAGAGGCCAGTTCCTTGTTGGAATATTGACAACTAGATGGGGTCAATGGGTAGTCGTAGACCCAATATTGCTTTGGGTAGGCATTGACCTCCAATACACTTGAGACTGACAGGGGTACCATGCCATCTTATGGCCTTTCCAAGTGGGAGAGAGATGTATTTGAACGCAAATTCTTGCGCATTATCCTCGAGCACCAGCCTCTCTACGTGGGCATCAATCTCAAGGATTCCTCCCATACCTACTGTAACAGAGATACACCATACAATTCCTAAGGAAGATGTGGTAAGTATACCTATACCATTGTGGTTGCAGAAGTTGCAAGTTCAGGATGAAATCGGGGCTCCCACATGCATCTGGTTAAGAAGCATCCGACAACAAACCAAGGCAGCCACAACAGATCACGTGCAAGTCTTCTGTGAGCTCAAGTTTAAAGAGGAAGAAATCTTTGTCGAGGTCTACACACTTGTTTTCCCCAACTAGTTTACCTCATAGTCCGGATATACTGGATATACCTCATGTTTTAGGGGCTCACGAATGCGTTAGTCATGAGGATTCCAACATCCTCTTCTGTCTCTGAGTCTTCTTCAAGGTAGTTTGGGTAGTAGCTGCAATCCAGTATGTTTACATATTACGTGCCCATCAAAGTGTCTTTCTAACTGTTTTGGGCTACGTGCTGCTCTCGTTAACTTTCATAGAGGTGCAATTCTTAAAGCGTTTCTTAGTATATTGTGTTTGATCAAGTTCCTACTGGTCAACCATTAGAAAGGGAGAGTAGAGAAAAGCTCTTAATCTATTAAAAGATCCATTTGTGACACCTTATTTATCAAATACTAAGACAAGAGTTTCACACAATTAGCTTATATAGTAAGGTGTAAAGAACATCACATAAATAGTTAGAATTCTGGTAGCGTGCATTTTCTTTTAGCTCTGACTAGTAGTTTCCTACAGTAGTAAAAATGTAGCCAAGGTCTTCTAATTTTCATGTAACTATCACTTTTCACCCTAACTTTTTTGGCGTACTATCTAGATCCATATACTTGTAATGCTTTTGAATATTTAAAAAAAAAACCTAAGACAAGACTAAACCAAAAAGTTGACAGAAGTCAGTGGTTATAGGTGTTGTCGAATGCGTTGTCAAGGAATTGATGCACTGCAGTCAGCAGGTAATCACGAGATAAGTATGTCTGCCGCCGGAGTTCAACTAGGAATATGAGTGTGTGTATTAACAGATAAATTTACTTAACTATCTATCAATTTATATATAAAAGTAAAAGATATTTATTGATATTTTTTGAAAAATTATGTATTTTATATTAATGGGTTGGCACAAAAAATTCATAAAATTAAAATTTTGTTAAATAATTATTAATTAAATAGAATTTGTTCATGGATTTTCTGTCCAGATTTGTTATTTTTGTTTTCCTTCGTTCGGGTTTTGTCACATGTATACTATAATGACAGATGATGATATTCTTATTTTTTTTTAGCATTGTCTTTTTTATTTTTATTTTTGAAAACATAAAAGCAAAATCTTTGAAATAAACTAGAAGTATAAAATCTTCAGAAAACAGAAAGACTCCATTCCCGTGAAAAATCATGCGTTATTTTTCGTTTGACTGATTTTTTTCCTTAAAATAATGTCATTTGGAATCTAACTAATAATCACTTGAATAAAATATTTTAGAAAGTGATTACTTTTTTCAGCAAACACGAAAAGACATTCAATAAATAATACTTATTTTGCCCAAAAAAATTTTAGAAAATATTTGATTTTCTTATGATTTAGAATTTTAATTAATATATAAATTAAGTAAATAATTATTACACATTAAAAAATTATTATAACTTATCTCTAAAAGAATTAATACCTAACCACCAAAAATATAAGTTATACTAGTAGTATTTCTTTCTTTTTTCGGTCATGTGGTTGCAAAACGAAACGTTGCACTTGCATCTAAACGAAATGTTTTCCACTGTTGCACTTGTCAAGTTGAACTAATTGCAAAAAGTATAAAATAAAATAAAAAAACAAAGTGAATGTGAATTTGGCTAACACTCAATCAGCATCCAAAATACTATAGCTAATTCATTTTAATTTAAGTCAATTGATTTTGAAATTATTTATTTTTATTTTTACATTTTTTTTATCAGAACTAATTGTAATTAAAAGTTAATATTATATAGGTGCAATAATCCACTGAAAATACAATTTTTATAATTTTACTAAATTTTTATGAAATTTTCTAGTTTGAGGAGTTAAAAAATCATAAAAAATTGACAACGTCGTGAAAAATTTTTCAAATAGATTTTTATATCTATATAATATTAACTTTTAAATGAGATTAGTTTCAGGAAAAAATATATAAAAATAAAAATAAGTCATTTGACTTGAGTTAAAATAAATTGACCTATATCACACGGTCATTCAAGATTCAAATCTATATTATCTTGCATACCCAAAAAAAAAAATAAAGGAAGAAATGTTGGCTTATAACATGTGAGAAGATTTTTTTGAAAATGAGTTATTAGTAATTATTTTGATATATAATAATTATTCACTCAATTTATATAACCATTAAAACTTTATAGTTAATGAATTTATAAAAGATAATTTTTAAACAATTAAAAAAATTCAAGTAATTTTTTATTTGGTATGGAAATAAAAAATTAATTTTCTTCCACAAAAAATTTATTCAAATGCTAAACAATTGGATGTTTAATTTGAGGGTGATCAACTAAGAAATAAGCCACTTAAGACCAATGGAGGAGAATAGCATAACGTGTGATACGATGTAATGTACTTGTGTAAGAATTTAAGCCACCAACCAACATTAGTTAAAATAGGAGAAGTGAAGGTCACTTCAGCCAGGAACGACAAAAAAAGACTGCATCCCCAAACACTCCTTTTAGCTCTTTCATTACGTTACGCCTCATCCTCGCCAGCACAACATAGTTCTGTCGATAAAAATTGCTCTGGGTTAAATCAATAAGAATTTTTCTTCGAATAATAGTTATTTTTTTGAAGCATAAAAAATGTTTTAATTCTAATTTAAATTATCGTTAACGTCTCCTAGTAAATTGAATTTGTCTAATAATTTTTTGAGTATACATGTGGTTTCCTCATCCAATATTAGAAATATACCTCCAAAGTTATATGCCATTGAATCCAACAGTGGAAAAAAGATCGTTTAACATTTAAACAAATGATATATTGATAATTTCAATTACTCTCTCTATGGTAATTTTTTCAAAATTTGCTATTCAACAATTAATAGATGAATTTTTATTTTTAACATTTTAGTATATAAATAAACAAATTATATATATAAATGATAAATAAAGGCTTATAGTTTCTAAATATATATTTTTTAAAAGAATTTTTCTAACAAACAATAATATAAATAAATTCAAATCAAACTATTTAAAAAATTTAAATATTTTAAATAATATGAGATAAACGGAGTATTTATAATTAGTTGTGAAACTACTTTTTAAAAAAAATAATAATAATAAGACCCAAGGGCAACTTTATTGATCAATCAAAGGGCATGACACAAATGGGGGGAGGGGACAATCTCATCTTAAGACGATTGAGTTGAAGTATTGAGACCCTTTCAGGTAAGAACATGAGCAACATCATTACACAAACGACTAACAAAGGAGAAAGAGCATGAACTAAAAGAACTATTTAAGCAGTGAGCCTCATCAATAATGACTCTGAAATAAAAAAAATAACAAAAAATGAAAACTCCTAATTTTTGCAACTAAGACTTGAGAGTCAAACTCTATCTTTATTACACTAATATCTTGCCGATGAGTCTCTTTCGGTCACCACAATACCGCCAAAGTTTCTAGGTACAAGAGATTTGAGCTCAAGTAAGGGAAATATAGGAGACAACAAAACAAAGTAGGGGAAATCATAGGAGACAACAAAAGTGATCTACCCCTCATTTTCTTTTCTGACTACTCCAATAGCAGCTCACTTGTCGTCATTTCTTTATGCCACATACACATTGACTGTTAAACTATCTTTAAGAAACTTAAATTTACTATAGACCATATATTAAATTATTTAAATTACATTTTGAAAAGTTGATGCTAAAAGCTATAAAAATATGCTCATATTTTTTAAAAATGCAAATACTAATTTTTAAAATTACATTTTCGATAAAACCTTGATTGTTTTTTTAGTCATATACCTATTGGCTTCATATTTTTTATGGGATAATCCCAAGATTTTGCTAGATACTCTGAAAATATATTGTGAAATATTGTTGTGGACTTAGTCTTTGCAAGATGAACTTAAACCTAGTTACTTGAACCCTTACTACGGTATTCGAGATCATTTTCAGAACTATAACTATCAGAAAGTAAGATAATTGATTTACCGTTAAAGTCATAAACTAAAGATTGATGGTCAATTCGTTTCGTCTTAAGTCAACTGACTTTTTTTAACTTTTTCATCTTTTTTATGTGAAACCAATTTCATTTGAAAGTCAATGTTATGTAGATGCAATAATCAATTTGAAAGTAAATTTTTAGGATGTTGTTAAATTTTTATGATTTTTTTTTCTTTTTTAAGACTTGAAACTAGAAAAATTCATAAAAATTTAGTAAGATTATAAAAATTATATTTTTAATTGATTATTGTAACTACATAATATTGGCTTTTAATTAAAATTAGTTTCAAGTAAAAAAGATGTAAAAATAAAAAAAAAGTCATTTTGTAGCCAATTGGCTAAAGTCGAAACGAATTGGCCGTGAATGTCTTTTTACTGTTTATGAGCAGCTCATGTGGAGAACACTTTCTAATAAAGATCACTATTTGTACCCAGTTTATTTTAAGTTAAGTTAATAAAATTTCAAATGGTTTATTTATATTTTTATATTTTTTATTATTCAGAATTAATTATAATTAAAAATAATATTATGTAGGTGCAATAATCAATTGAAAATATAATTTTTATAATTTTACTAAATTTTTATGAATTTTTCTAGTTTTAGGCATTAAAAAATAAAAATTTATAAAAATTTAATAACATTATAAAAAATTACTTTCAAATTAATTATTATATCTACATAAATTAAATTTCAAATAAAATTGATTTCAAACAAAAAAAATATAAAAATAAAAATAAGTTAGTTGATTTATGTTAAAACGCATTCGCCCTTAGTCTTTGTTCTGAAACTTGATTGCCTGTTGTCAAGGTTATCTCTTTTCTGAGACCTTATATTGGTATTTTCCTAGTTGTACTTTGCTTAACATTTTTCTTGGCTCAAACTGGCTTTCGGTCTTTTAATTATCGCTCTTTCCTGTTTCAATTTCTAAATTTTACCTCTTCTCGGTTTTAGTCTCCAAACTTTCCCTTGTGATAATTGAACCCTTGTTTTTTCATTCCTACGGCCACCCCCCCCCCCCCCCCCCCCCCCCCCCCCCCCCCCCCCCCCCCATTTTCTTGGGCCCATAACTACCTTCGCAGCAGTAGGGCACGAGTATGTTAGCCTGGTATTGTTAAAAAGCAGAAATACAAATTCATTATACGCTTGACTATACTTGATTTATCATGTGTTTTAAAACCAGTAATAATTCATGTGCCGTAAAATTTCTATGGAAATGCATACTTGTGTAAAATTTAGTATTGAATTAAATTAAATTTGATTATGTGAATTTTGACCAACCTTCCATATCATAAAAAAGAACTTGATATAAATGAATTTAATTCAGGATTTTATGTATGAAAAAAAATAAAGATTCATTTTGAAAGTATTCTTACTTCGACTCTTATCACCTATCTGAATTAAAAGCCTAGAAAAATATCAACCCGCATTTGCACAAATTTTTATGAAAAATATTTGCAATAATGTCTTTAATTACATAAAAGGCAAGTTATGAAAAAAAAGTGTTTAGTAGTGTCGAAAAGAAGAGAAAGCTATAGCACTTTGTAAGCGAAAGAAAGGGAAAACCGAAAACAAAAAATGTAGTTTAATACGTTTCAGTTTTGTCAAAATCTGCATCCTCAAAATGTAGTTTAATTCGAGATTCTTCTGGGTGAGGTGAGGACGCCACGTGAGTGAAAAAGTGTAACTGAATGATTGGGCTGTGTGACACGCGCTGACCAATCAACGAATTATGCAGATTTTAAGTTAGATGAACGCAAAACAATTTATTTTTAATTTTATAATTTTTTATTTGAAGTTAATGTATTTAAAAGTTATTATATATATATATATATATAATAATAATAATAATTAATTTAAATAATATTCTTTTGTCATGACTGGATTAAATTTCTATAAAGTTTTTTACTTACTCAATTTAAAAAATTTAATAAAAATTTAGTTAGAAACAAAACAATTTTATTCAATGAATTACTCTGCCTATATAATACTATCTCAAATTACATTAACTTCAAATATAAATACTGTAAAAATATTTTTAAATTAATCTAACTTAAGGTATACAAAAATTCACCTAAGTTTTTAAATATAAATACTGTAAAAATATTTTTAAAAAGTTATGTCTCTTTTTTTTTTTAATCGAAAAAAGCTTAAAAAACTATGCTTAAACTATAATAACTCGGACTTTTTCACCCACTACAACATTCGACCATCAAATTATTAAGAAGGATTGGCACCATCACATAACTACTAAATTTCCTGATTTCTCTCATTTGTATCCTAATCTTTCATTTCCATCACACCTGCCACCATCTCTAACTCGAATTCCCCAACCTATTCTAGTACACCGAACCTCCACCGCCAGCTAGTTCTTTAGTTGTTGTTTCCACCATCTCCTTGTCACCTCCTTGATCCGTCTCGGCAAATTTGAATCATGTCAACATCCATTCGATCAAAAGCTCCTACATCTACTTATTGGAAACGTGTCTTAGATAGTTGTGCTGAGTTAATAAGTGTCCCATCCGATTCTTAAAATGGGTGGTCCGTTGAATGCATTTTGTAGTTCGGGAAAAACTATCCGAGTCATTTCAGTTGAAGGACTACTAGGGAGTTACATCATTTTCAGTTTAACTCGTGCTTAAAATTTTAAAGAAGGAACAGGTATCCAGAGCGAAAGGGACCAGCACGCTTTTCATCAAAATACTAGTGCTACCAAATATTCCAAAAAACGGCTCTTCAAAATCCCTAAAAATAACAGACCACCTCAGAGCTCCATCTCCTTCCACTTTTCACTCTCAGATTCTCCCCCACCAAACCAAACACTTTGCTGAGACTTACATGAATTCACCAGACATGACCTGAAGCCTCTCAGTTCGGTGGAAATGTTTTAAGATTTTCATTTCCCGGCCCCATGAGCGAACTCAGACAGCGACCAGTCTCCATGCGGGGGCGCGTGGATCCTCACGCGCCGCCCCCTCCTCATCCAATGCATGGCGTCTACAACATCATTCCTGTCGACAACCTCCTCGCCGACCACCCTTCCCTCCGGTTCCCCGAGGTACGTGCGGCTGCTGCTGCCTTGCGAACCGTCGGGGACCTCCGTAAGCCGCTCTTCATCGCCTGGGCCCCACACTTTGACCTCCTGGACTGGCTTGGTTACTCCTTCGGGTTCCAGGCTGATAACGTTCGAAACCAGCGGGAGCACCTGGTGCTCCACCTCGCCAACTCCCAAATGCGCCTCCAACCGCCGCCGTCCATTCCCGACGCCCTCGACGCCGGCGTCCTTCGCAGGTTCCGACGTAAGTTGCTTCACAACTACACCTCCTGGTGCTCCTTTCTCGGGGTGAGGTCCCAGCTTATTATCTCCAACCGCCGTGTCGATCTCCGTCGTGAGCTCCTCTATGTCTGTCTCTATCTGTTAATCTGGGGAGAGTCGGCGAATTTGCGTTTCTTGCCTGAATGTATTTGCTATATATATCACCATTTCTGTTTGGAGCTGAACAGGATTCTGGATGATCAAATTGACGAGTTTACAGGGAGGCCGTATTTGCCGTCGATTTCTGGCGATTGTGCTTACCTGAAGTCCATAGTCATGCCGTTTTACCAGACCATTAAGACTGAGTTCGAAAGCAGTAAAAATGGAAAGGCCCCACATTCGGCATGGAGGAACTATGATGATTTGAATGAGTACTTCTGGAGCAAGAGGTGTTTTAAGAGTTTGAAATGGCCTATTGATTACTCTAGCAATTTCTTTGCCACTGTTAGCAAGGACAAAAGAGTGGGGAAAACAGGATTCGTGGAGCAGAGGTCCTTTTGGAATATTTATAGGAGCTTCGATAAGTTGTGGATTTTATTGATTCTGTTCTTACAGGCGGCAATAATTGTAGCGTGGGCAGAGAGGGATAATCCCTGGCAAGCTTTGAAGGACAGAGATGTGCAGGTGAAGATGTTGACAGTTTTTATCACCTGGGGTGCGCTTAGGCTCCTTCAATCAGTGCTTGATGCAGGGACGCAGTACAGCTTAGTTTCAAAGGAGACTGCGTGGCTCGGTATCAGGATGGTGTCGAAGTTCATGGATGCTATGACATGGACTATTGTGTTTGCAGTTTTCTATGCAAGGATCTGGGCTCAAAAGAATTCTGATGGAAGGTGGTCTGAGGAGGCAAACAGAAGGATTTTCACATTTCTTGAGGCTGTACTTGTGTTCCTTGTTCCAGAGCTGTTGGCATTGCTGTTCTTTGTGCTCCCATGGATTCGGAATTGGCTCGAGGAGCTGGACTGGCCGATAGTGTATTGGTTGACATGGTGGTTTCATACAAGGATTTTTGTAGGCCGTGGACTGAGGGAAGGTCTTATTAATAACATCAGGTACACTTTGTTCTGGATTGCAGTATTGTTGTCAAAGTTCACATTTAGTTATTTTCTTCAAATCAAGCCTCTTGTTGTTCCAACCCAGGCACTTTTAAATATAAAGAAAGCAAGGTACAATTGGCATGAATTTTTTGGCAGTACCAATGAAATCGCTGTTGGGCTGTTGTGGTTGCCTGTTGTTCTAATTTACTTCATGGACTTGCAAATTTGGTACGCAATTTATTCTTCCTTTGTAGGTGCCACAATTGGGTTATTCTCACATCTGGGTGAGATTAGGAATGTTCCGCAATTCAGACTTAGGTTTCAGTTCTTTGCTAGTGCCATGCAGTTTAACCTTATGCCTGAGGAGCAGCTGCTAAGCCCTAAAGCGACACTGGTGAAGAAACTACGTGATGCGATTCGTCGGTTGAAGCTGCGGTATGGACTTGGTCAACCTTACAAGAAAATTGAATCAAGCCAGGTGGAGGCAAGAAGATTTGCCTTGATATGGAATGAAATCATTATTACTTTCCGTGAGGAGGATTTGGTAAGTGATAGAGAGGTTGAGCTCCTGGAATTGCCTCCTAATTGTTGGAATATTAGGGTTATTCGCTGGCCACTTGTCCTCCTCAGCAATGAGCTGCTCCTGGCTCTTAGTCAGGCAAAGGAGCTGGCTGGTGCACCTGACAGGTGGCTTTGGTTGAAAATATGCAAGAATGAATACAGGCGGTGTGCTGTTATTGAAGCCTACGACAGCATCAAGTATTTGCTCCTTAACATTGTCAAATACGGTACAGAAGAGAATTCTATAGTTTCAAAAATTTTCAGGGAGATTGATAACTATATACAGATTGGGAAGTTGACTGATGCATACAAGATGAATGTGCTGCTACAAATTCATGCAAAGCTAATATCACTTATTGAGCTTCTAATGAAACCGGACAAGAATTACAGCAAGGCAGTCAATATACTGCAGGCACTGTATGAACTTTCTATCCGAGAATTACCGAGGGTGAAGCGGATCGTCGCCATTTTGAGGCAGGAAGGCCTGGCACCTATTACTGAAGCGACAGATAAAGGGCTTCTCTTTGAGAATGCTGTCCAGTTTCCTGATGCTGATGATACTAATTTCTATAAGCAGCTGAGGCGCCTGCATACAATTCTTACTTCTAGAGATTCGATGCACAATGTTCCACTGAATCTAGTAGCAAGACAGCGTATTGCATTTTTTAGCAATTCAATCTTTATGAATATGCCTCATGCTCCAAATGTGGAGAAAATGATGGCTTTCACTGTCCTCACACCATACTATGACGAGGATGTGATGTACAGAAAAGAAATGCTTAGAACTGAGAATGAAGATGGTATTTCCACCCTGTTTTATCTTCAGAGGATCTATGAAGATGAGTGGAGAAATTTTATGGAGCGGATGCATAGGGAGGGAATGGATGATGATGATGATATCTGGACAAAGAAGGTGAAGGATCTACGACTTTGGGCGTCATATAGAGGCCAGACCTTATCTCGGACAGTAAGGGGAATGATGTATTACTACAGGGCTCTTAAGATGCTCTCATTCCTTGATTCGGCATCTGAGACGGACATAAGAATGGGATCACAAGAACTTGCTTCTCAAGGTTCGTTGAGCCAGAATTATGGTATGATGGATGGTGTTAAGCCACTGTCCTCGAGAAAACTCAGCAGAGCTGTTAGTGGTGTAAGTCTTTTGTTCAAGGGACATGAGTATGGGAGTGCTTTAATGAAGTTTACTTATGTAGTCACCTGTCAGGCGTATGGCCAGCAGAAAATGAAGGGTGACCCTCGTGCTGATGATATTTTCCTTCTGATGAAAAACAATGATGCCCTGCGCGTTGCCTATGTTGACGAGGTGCGCTTGGGAAGAGATGAGGTAGAGTATTACTCTGTGCTAGTCAAATTCGATCAGCAGCTGCAGAGGGAGGTAGAGATCTATCGTATTAGGTTGCCAGGCCCCTTGAAACTTGGAGAGGGAAAACCAGAGAACCAGAATCATGCCTTAATCTTTACCAGAGGAGATGCAGTTCAGACCATTGACATGAATCAAGACAATTACTTTGAGGAGACGCTCAAGATGCGCAACTTGCTGGAAGAATTCAAGGCATATTATGGTATTAGGAGGCCAACCATTTTGGGTGTTCGTGAACACATCTTCACTGGATCAGTCTCTTCACTTGCATGGTTCATGTCTGCTCAGGAAACAAGTTTTGTCACACTTGGGCAGCGTGTTCTAGCAAATCCTTTGAAAGTCCGTATGCATTATGGTCACCCTGATGTGTTTGATCGGTTTTGGTTCCTGACTCGAGGTGGAATCAGCAAGGCATCTAAGGTGATTAATATCAGTGAAGATATATTTGCAGGTTTCAATTGTACCTTGCGAGGTGGTAATGTGACTCACCATGAATACATACAGGTTGGTAAGGGAAGGGATGTTGGATTAAACCAGATCTCAATGTTTGAGGCCAAGATTGCCAGTGGAAATGGGGAGCAATCATTGAGCAGAGATGTTTATCGATTGGGTCATAGGTTGGACTTCTTTCGGATGCTTTCATTCTACCACACGGCTGTTGGATCCTACTTCAATACAATGATGGTGATGCTGACTGTGTATGCATTTTTGTGGGGTCGCCTCTATCTTGCTCTCAGTGGGGTTGAGAAGGCAGCCATGAATAGTGACAGTAGCAACAATAAGGCCCTTGGTACAATTCTGAATCAGCAATTCATCATTCAACTTGGTCTTTTTACCGCCCTTCCAATGATTGTTGAAAACTATCTTGAGCATGGGTTTCTACCAGCAGTTTGGGACTTTTTGACAATGCAGCTGCAGCTGGCATCAATATTCTACACATTCTCCTTGGGAACACAAAGCCATTATTTTGGTCGAACTATTCTTCATGGAGGGGCCAAGTATCGTGCTACTGGTCGTGGTTTTGTTGTGGAGCATAAGAGCTTTTCTGAAAATTATAGATTGTATGCTAGAAGCCATTTTGTGAAGGGAATTGAGCTTGGCATTATTCTAATAACTTATGCATCCCATAGTCCACTGAAAACGACCACTTTTGTCTACATAGCCATGACAATTTCAAGCTGGTTCCTTGTAGTGTCATGGATCATGGCCCCTTTTGTCTTCAACCCATCTGGTTTTGATTGGCTCAAGACAGTGTATGATTTTGATGAGTTTATGAACTGGATATGGTACAGTGGTGGCATTTTCGCGACAGCTGAGCAGAGCTGGGAGACATGGTGGTATGAGGAGCAAGATCATTTGAGAACCACTGGTCTTTGGGGAAAGGTGTTGGAGATTATTTTAGATCTTCGCTTCTTCTTCTTCCAGTATGGTATTGTGTATCAGCTGGGCATTGCTAATAGAAGTACTAGTATTGCTGTATACTTCCTTTCTTGGATATACATGATTGTTGCTGTAGGGATTTATGTCATAATTTCATATGCTCAAGACAAGTATGCCACTAAGCAGCATATCTACTATCGGCTTGTTCAATTTCTGGTCATCTTTCTCATAGTACTTGTAATAATTATTTTGCTGGAGTTCGCCGGACTTGAGTTTCTTGATCTTATGACCAGCCTTTTAGCCTTCATCCCCACTGGCTGGGGCTTGATATCCATTGCTCAAGTCCTCAGAACTTTTCTTCAAACCACTGTGGTGTGGGACACTGTTGTATCCTTGGCTCGTTTGTACGACATGATCTTTGGAATCATTGTAATGGCTCCTGTGGCATTGTTATCATGGTTGCCTGGTTTTCAGTCTATGCAGACAAGAATCCTGTTCAACGAGGCATTTAGCAGGGGTCTTCAGATATCTCGCATTCTAACAGGGAAAAAGTCTAGTCAGGCATGAAGTTGTGGTACTCCAATCTCTTTTATTTTTCTGTTTTTCTTTTCACCATTTGAGTTGCGGAGATTTTCCATTTGCATTTGTATTACAGTTGAACTTCCTAGATCTGAGCTTGATTGCCTGGTATTGCTTGCTAGTTTGATGATGGCTTTACTTTCTGCTAAGTTTTTGAAGGAAATAATTTACAGGAGCTTTGCTTTACCGTGCAACTGAACGAACTCAGACGGTACCTTGGTTTGTAAATTGTCGTGTTTGTATGGATTTGAAAAGGGATTTCAAAGCTGTTCATCTGTGGAATCTCAGGACCTCATTCCTCGTTCTCTTTTTTTTTTCTGTTAGATGTGTCCTAAAACTCAGTTAAACACTTCTGGCATTATCTTTACCATTAGTAAGGCTGGATCTCCATGCATCAAATGCGAAAGGGGTCACAAACATTGTTGAAATATCTCTCAGAAAATTCCGAACTCATTGAAACATTTTACTGTACATAATGCCTTAAAGCTAAAAGTATCAGTTATGGATCTGATTATAATCTTTATGTTTTTCAGATTTAGATATCGTTATGCCATGTTGACTGGCAAAGGATTTGAAGGTGTAATTGGTCTCAATCCAACTGGTTATATTAGAAACACTTTGTACAGGTGAGTAACTTAACGGTAACTTTAGTTCCAAATTATTTTGAGACGTACGTTGATCTGGTGTGTATTTGGGTCTTGAGCTGCTACCATGAGATTTAGCCTGTGTAAAATCTGCAAAACCTATTCCGGAGAGTCGGGATTACAAATTATATCCGTGCATATCAAGCATGGCAATATATTGTGGTGCTGCTGGAATTAATTAAATTAGTATTACTTTTCAAGTACATTTATGTACTCATCCTTTATTGGCTTCTCGAAATATCCCATGATATGAAACCTTCCCCTAAAGCTTTGAACCTCATTCTGTGAACTGCTTTATTTCCCAGGTTATGAATTTGGAATCGTTGATTAGAGAAGTACATAAATTGGCCTTTACCTTAGCATGTATCGTCATCTGCTGTATTGAGTATTCTGGGTTTGAATCAAACTCTTCGAGCTTGCTTATTGCTGTGTAGGATTGATCCTTGAATCTCAAGTAGATGTGTCAAGGTAATGCTTGGCTAGCATTCTATGATGAATTACTTTGGCATAAGCCTGCAACTTTGATCATAATTTTTCTGTACATAAGTGCATGGGCTACTATCCATCTTTTCAATTGATTTATGAGCAACTAGTCTAGTTTCTGCGGTGACTAATTTCTGTAAGGCTGTAGGTGCCACATGAATAGGCAGAAAATGATGGGAATTTAACTCATTTGACAGGCTGAGCAGGGATCCTAGAGTGGATATTTGTCATCAGGAAATCAGCTTGTTATAAGAAATGTGTGTTCCATTGGCTGCAGATTCTTGAGGACCAACATGTTGCTCCATGTGGCAAATGTTAGAGTTTGTACTACAGTTTTTTAATGGTCGAGATAAAACCTCCAACTCCAAGTCCAACCAGTAGTGTTAGTAAATGTTACCTTTATATAGCTTTTGCTTTTTCTAAAATGCTAGCTGTGGTCACCTTCTTCGTAAATTTCGAGCAAGGTGGGGAAGAATTATATTCTAAAAAAGCCCTGATCGTAAGCATTTATTTTCTTGAAAAAACGTAACAAATTGTTAGATGATTTTAGCAAATACTTCCTCCATTGCATATTGGTTGATACATTTAGTGTGAAGATTGAGAAAGAAGAAATGATTAGCTCTTCTTTTTTACACTTGTCTTTCTACTTTTGCACATCAAGAAAGATGAAAAAAAATATTAAAATGATAGTTTTAAGAGTAGCGTTGGAAAGTGATTTATCAAATATGAAAACAGTGAAGATTTGGGACAACATGAAATGATACTAAGAATATGAGATGAATCATGAAAAGGGTAACTTATTTTAAAATTTAATTCTAAATATTAAATAATCCTCATACGACTTTACCTCTCAACTAATGGCATAAAAATTTAAAAATTCAGAAATGTGTAAACAAACACTAGTATGCTATTTTATTCGTCAAGGCACAGCTGTAAATGAAGTAATGTAGCAGTAATGATTTCTGTTGTAGCTGTTTAGCTTTGTTGAACTTGCTAAGTGGTATCTGCAAGTCTCTTCTTACCTGATGGAACATGCAAGTCTTTTTTTGCCTGAAAC
This sequence comes from Aquilaria sinensis, assembly GCA_005392925.1. NCBI lineage: Eukaryota > Viridiplantae > Streptophyta > Magnoliopsida > Malvales > Thymelaeaceae > Aquilaria > Aquilaria sinensis. The sequence continues at coordinate 610,861 of SMDT01002958.1, read as the reverse complement.
ACATGGGTTATTATAATAAAGTATTTAAACTCTTTGTTGCATTTACTAGTTGTTTAAATGGCCCGATTTACAAATATAAGTTAACCAAGGGCTAATTTGACAGGATAAGAGGATCTAATGAGTCCCGTACCACGTTTGAAACTTTATCCTATATTTACTTATAAATAAGAATTTTGTGAGATAAGAACTATACAACATTACATGTATGTTGATTTTGCAGCAGAGCAACTGGACTGTAGTGCATAAGAAACTTGGATTTTTTTTGCATTTATAGAGTTTTACAAATAATGTACTCATGTGATTATTTTAGTGATTTGATCCTAGTTATCACTATATTTTAAAAGGTGTGGGTTGGTCACCGTTCATAAACAATGCTATTTTTTTCTTTCTTTCTTTTTTTTTGTTTAACGCAATTGCCTCTTTTTGAAGCTTTGTTCCTTATTCCGCAAGGTGATGTGGTTTTTTAGGGCCTATTTTGTCATTTTCTCAGTTTAGTCTGTTTCATGAAGTAAATTGCACTCATGGCCCCTAATCTTTTATTATTTTATCAATTTGGATCATATCCTATATTCTTTTTTGCAAAAAACATCCCTAACCTCGTAAAAATATATACCATTTTAGACCTTACGTGGACGGAAACCATTAATGTGGATGAAAAATGCCAACTCGTGGAATGCAAGTGTGCACAATTTGCCACGATGGCAGAGTAATCAACTGTTGGCGATGAGGTAGAAAGAAAATAATAATAATAATAATAAATAACAATAATATGAAAAAGGGAAAATAATAAAAAAATGAAAAATGAAAAAAAAAAAAAGCCCAACCACATCTCTACCAGCTAGCCATTCAATCCTTCACCCATACCTCTCTTTCATCCTCCCTCCCTATTGCCTCAGCCCTAAGACCCGATTTCTCCCAGGAGATTTTCTCCCCCACCGCTTCAACCCTAAGACTTGAAAATTGTGTTGGACCTAGGAATTTGAAAGTTTAGCGAAGCTCTCTGAAAAAGTCTCTGAAAATGGTGTGAGTTTGCTTGGTCTAACGAATTCAACATCATACACATCACCGTAAAATGAAGGAGAGGGTCCAAAATGGTACAATAATAAAAAGTTAGGTGTCACTAGTGCAATTTAGTTTTATTTCATGTTTCCTTTTGGTTAAAACCCATTTCCTGAATGTATACTTTTTCCCATTTGAGTCCATAAGTTCAATCTATTTGGGATTTTGGTCCCCAAACTAAATAATTACTTAACTAGTGATGGCCAAAGGAACTTGCATACCTCGGAAAGGCAAAAAATGCCAAGTGTACCACAAGAATGACAGGAAGAGGAACAAAGCATTTTCTTGGGCTACGTCTGAAGTAGTCCCCTGATTGACGAATGCCCTCTAAGATAAGGTTATACCAGGGGACTCCTGGACGAGCCCTCCACCACGATGAGACAATGAAGAGATGTACCTCGGGAAATTACACAGGCCCTCCTGTGTACCAATTGAAGAGCCTAGGTTGGTTAATGAGAAAGCGGCCATTAGACTATTCTGAGCCCATCTCGTAGTACCACGGTGGAAACCCGACATATTGCCACGTTGGGATTCCTCATTACTTTGACCACTCTGACACGTGCCTAGTCATGGCTAGAAGGCTGGTCGATGGTCATTCAATTCTAACCCTATAAAAGGGAATGGGCACTCCTTACTAAATAGGTAACACTACCCTATCCACTTCTGTTCATACCTCTATCTTGAAGGCCATCTAACTTGGGCTTCGTAAATTCCTTCTCAAAAAACATTCTAGGAACCCCTCGCCCCATTTCTTTTCTACATTGCAAGTGTTACAGCAAGGACAATGTCAGGAAAGTGGCCACCAACTAGATTTTTTTTTATTTACTCTCTTATTACCCAAACTTCTTTTTTGTTGTTTTTTTATGTACTATCTTTGAAAGCAAAACATTGGTCAATATCAAATGCTAAACTCTTAAAATTTAAAGTTTTTCCATGTTCTCTCTTAGTCCCCAAACTTTAGCCATTTTTTATCTTTTATTTTATTTTAACTTTTATTAAGTTAAAGGTTAAACTACTAATTGATTAACATGAATTAAATATAATTTTCTGTTTTGGTTATATATTTTTGTTATCGATGGTTGAGTTTTGTCATATGAGTTATTCAATTTAAAAGCTCTATGGTTTAACAAATTCATTTTTATCCATAATTACTAAAATTGAAAGTGAACTTTCCTACATAAATTTCTCATAAATATTAAGATTAGAATTGGAGTTGATAAGAGATGAAATTTTTCAGTGAATTAATTTTTAATGTAAGAAATATCCATCATTTTGGAAAATATAGTGTTATATTTTACCAATTTTATGTTTTAATGATAACAAATCATTTTAATGATAAGAATATGACATAAAGAAAGCCCAACTCAAAATTAAAATAAATAAATTCTTAATTGATTAACATAAATTGATGGGTGAGAATCTTTTAGTTATTTATGATTGACATTTTCTTTAATGCTAAATTATCAAAAGCATATCTGCTGCAAGGTGCAAATAAAAAATAACCCTGTACATACTACTTTGATAAAGTGGATCAACATAAATTCTAACAGATTATCATATACCACTTTGAGCCCAGCACCACTATGGGCCCAATCCCATAATTAATTCCCTTTCTTAATTAAAGATAAAGTCCGAATTAATTTCACTTTCGGCGACGTGCGTTGTCCTATAAAAGCCAGTTAATCGGCTTAAGGTTCGATACAGAAACGGATGATACAAAAGTACAAAATTGGGCAGTAGGTTTTTTCATGATAAACTCTTAAAATTTAAAGTTTTTCCATGTTCTCTCTTAGTCCCCAAACTTTAGCAATTTTTTATCTTTTATTTTATTTTAACTTTTATTAAGTTAAAGGTTAAACTATTAATTGATTAACATGAATTAAATACAATTTTCTATTTTGGTTATATATTTTTGTTATTGATGGTTGAGTTTTGTAGTATGAGTTATTTAATTTAAAAGCTCTATGGTTTAACAATTAATTTTATCCATAATTTCTAAAATTGAAAGTGAACTTTCCTAAATAAATTTCTCATAAATATTAAGATTAGAATTGGAGTTGATAAGAGATGAAATTTTTCAATGAATTAATTTTTAATGTAAGAAATATCAATCATTTTGGAAAATATAGTGTTATATTTTACCAATGTTATGTTTTAATGATGACAAATCATTTTAATGATAAGAATATGACATAAAGAAAGCCCAACTCAAAATTAACATAAATAAATTCTTAATTGATTAACCTAAATTGATGGGTGAGAATCTTTTAGTTATTTATGATTGACATTTTCTTTAATGATAAATTATCAAAAGCATATCTGCTACAAGGTGCAATTAAAAGATAACCTCGTACATACTACTGTGATAAAGTGGATCAACATAAATCCTAACAGATTGTCATATACCACTTTGGGCCCAATACCACCATGGGCCCAATCCCATAATTAATTCCCTTTCCTAATCGAAGACAAAGTCCGAATTAATTCTACTATCAGCGACATGCGTTGTCCTATAAAAGCCAATTAACCGGCTTAGGGTTCGATACAGGTGACAAGCCAAGTGAGCTAAAACCAGAAATTAAGGAATTAAGTTCCCTCCAAGTGTCTCATCCAAGCATAGGCAAAGTTCTCATACTTGTTACCGATTTAGCTCCAGTAATATTCGGATTTGGAAGGAGTAAAGTTAGCTAGGGGACGGTACCGTACAACACAAGTCTTCTCCTTAAGTATTCCTACACTTGTTCTGCACACTGTAGCAACCTAATTTGCATTCATATATTCTGCACACATCATTTTGAATCAAATAGCTGCTTATGTTTAGCTTATTAAATGAGAATGTGTTTTTTTTTTCTTTAATCCGGAGAAAGAAGTCAACTTCTAAAATAGTTTTTGTAATAAAATGCACGGTACTATGGAAGAATTTTCTTATTAGTGCTTTAGGGTGAAAAGGACTCGAAAATCTACTAAAAAACGAGTAACATCGAAACTACTTTTACCATTTAATTATTAGTATATGAGGATGGTGCCGTTGTTTGTAAGATATTGTATCACTTGCTTCATGTTTTTCTTGTTCCATAGTTACCTCTGTTTGTAGCCGATTCCCTAACTCATGCTTATCTTCATACCATTCTTAGTCAATACCATTTTCCCCCCTTGTACTTTGCCTTACTTATGCCGTTGAAACATCTAACTCAATACTTGCCTTCTGGTTTTTTAAGGTGATCAAAGAATACACACAATTAATTGTGATGAGATATGAGATGAATATTATTTAGATAAAGCCATAAATCTGAAAAAAAAAATGAAGTGAATTTAAAGAAAATGGATTGGGTATTCAATTGTTCAGTTCTGTTTGGCTAGAAATTGAATGTGATATTTGGTTTTTTATTTGATTATTGGACACAAATGTGTTGACTAAATTGCCTGAAATAACTGATTGATGAGTATTATATATTCTTTCATATAAAGGATGAACTATTTCTTTTGGTATGGATATTAAGATGTGTGTAGTTTATAATATTTTTTTCATTTTTATCTCTGAAACTAACAATAAAAGAAAATATTCATTTTTAGTTTTTTGTAGTGAGGGTTTAAATGATGATTAAAAAAAGAAAAGATTCAGTTTTAAGCTTTGTATAGCTAGAGTTTAATTGAAGATAGTAAGCTAAATTGGCGTTACAAACTTCCCAAGAAAGAAAGTGGTTTAGCATGTTTGGTAGAAGGCATAAAAAGAAAATATAGTTCATTGAACATTTGGAGTATTTTTTTCTTATTTGGCAAACTTACACATATGGTTTGACCAGACCGACAATTTATTCCCTTATTTCTAGAAACCTAGCCTTTGCCCTTGTTTCTTTTAGACTGTACGACAACAACCTTTGAGACCTTAGTTTAAACTGTATGATAATGATATTTTATTAATTTTCTCTCCAATTTTTTTTATAGTTAATAGACATTTTAACTTATCAATTTTTTTCTTTCTAAATTTAATTTTCTATTTTTAAATACAAATCAATATTTTTTAAATGTTAGTTAACTGTAAAAAAATGTCAAAATTTTTGAAATTACTGGAAAATAGTTTTCAAATAATTTAAATGTAGTTTCAGAAGTTATTGTAAGGCACTGTAAAGGAAGTAGGGTAAAATGTAGGTTTTTTTATAATAAATAGGGCAAAGTACAAGTTAGGCGAAACGTCAAGGGCCATTTATGTAATTTTTCATTTTTATTCCCTTCCCTTTTTAAGTACATAAACCATCTTTTTTTTTTCCACTCCCACAACTTCATGAAACTCTTACTCTTTCAGCTATCCAACTCAACAAGACCAAAAGTCATGTCTCCTCAAGTCTTTGACAAACCATACCTTTCAAACCTCTTTTCTCAATTCCTCATTCTCTCCCTACTTGTGGAACCCAATAAACCGCCATGCTTTTCCCACTGAGCCTTACTTTTGTTGTTGTGCTCCACAAATTATGGCTACTGAAAATGGAATCTGCATTTCATTGCTAGACAGTCATTGTAGGAGGAACATCGGCTAACATTGTAGGAGAAAAGACCTCCATTGTTTAAAATAAGGTGTGATCTATTATTTTTTACCTCCAATTGAAGGACTAACAAGGAAAGCGAAACCAGATCCAGGAGTCTCAATGAAAAATTGATGAAGAAGGTTTTGATTCTTCTGTGACTTTCATTGTGTTGGTTGCCGTTGAAAGAGAGAAGGAAAATATATATGCTCCAAGAGATTTTAGGGACGTTTATTGCAAAGGGCTAGTTATCTGGGGGAGGTTGAAGACATATACTTGTTTGTTTGTTGTTATGGACTGAATTGTAAAAGTAAGGTGAAAATACCCCTTTAGCATTTAATTTAGTTGATTAGGGAATTTTACCTTCCTAAACTTCATCTCAGGCTAACTCAGCCCGTAAATTTGCTTAGTGTATCAGTCAAACCCTTTGACTAATCACATGGAAGATTAGCTCGCATAATTTTTGAACATTAAGGGGCTAAGTTACTTTTCGTCAAACTTAAAGGACGAAGGCATGCAAGTTGCCAAAAGTTTAAGGATGACCGGTGCATTAAGGCCTAGAGAATATCAAATTAAAAAAAATTGCAATACACATAGGGAATACAAGTTGAAATCATATAGGACTAGATGGTTGACCACGCTTCACTGCAGGTTTTGTTAGGTATATATTGTGTATGTACATGTATGAAAAGTGTTTAATTATGCATATGTGTGTGGTAGGTAGGTTGAGTGTATCTTCATTGATATCTCCACAAATTACTTAATAAATCATTAAAAGCTCTAGGAATAACAAAGTAGTCGGCATAAGTTGGCATAAGTTAGTGTAGAGGTAGTTGTTTTAAAACATAAAAAATATCTTCTATGAATCTTATATATATATTTTTTCATATAAGGTATATATGAATCTTAATTCCAAATTAAAAATAAAACATTCGGGAAACCATTTGTGAACGATTGAGCAGGAATTCTATTTTTAATTAAATGAACGAATAAGAACAAAACTTTTTGTTTGTTTAAGTTAAATGTATATTGAACAAACTTTTAGTTGTTTATTTATATTCACGAATAAGTTAATTAATGTTTATTTATATTTGTTCATTTATTTGTTTGATTGTTAATTTACTCATTTATTTATTTTTTATAAGTTCATTTGTTTTTAATATGTTGCTTTTGTTTGTTCATTTGGTTTTTTTTATGCTGTTCACGAATAGATTTATTCATATTTTTTTGCGAATATGATCATTTAATAATGCTGACAAACATGTTCATTTTTTTCAATTTGTTTAGTTGAGGACAATGTTCATTTATAAATGAATGGACACAAACATAGAACATGTCTTTATTTATTGTTTGTGTTCATTTAAAGCTAAATAAATGAATATGAACAGGATTTGTTCATGTCCCTTTGGTTTATTTATAGCTCTACAAACCATCAAACCAAACAAACTTGAATCAAAACAATACTAGCAAAAAAGACAAATACCCCACTCATGTTTGAGCCATAGCGGCGATTGGTCACAATTGTTTTTTTTTTTACAGTTAAAAAAGTCATTTGAGTTTTTTCTTTAGTACTATTTGCCACTAATGTTCGTGATTGTGTAAACTACCCACTAATGTAAGTAACGAGTGGGATATTTCATTATTTTGTGGAATATTCCATGATTTATGCATGCTTGCATGGATTGCTCTTTTGAAATGACGGTACATGTAAGCTAAATGACAGCTAAGTCAGATTTCATTTTAAAGTTAAATCTACATTTGTGAAGAATTAGGGATTAGGGTTTATGGGGATTTGGAACTTAGGGTATCATCTAGAAGTTGTACTTGGGGAGGCAAGTTGTAATCTGAAAAAGGGAGAGGCGACTCAAATTAACGTGAACCAAAGGAGGATGTAGCCATTGGTGAATGAGTCAAAAATATCTAGGGTGAGTAACAAAGGTGCTAGAAATGAAGGAAGTTAGATTTTGCAAGTGTGGTTTGAGAGCTCTAAACAAGACATCGTGAAGGATTACCAATCTAGGTCACTGGTTCTATGAGTGTCAAAAATGGGTGGTAAGTTTGTTTGAACATGTCAGCAATTTTTCATCTAGTTGTTTTATTTATTGTTGAAAATATTATAGGTAAGTGTTATATTGTGTTATGCTTGTAGGACGGTGCTAAGTGCATATTCTTTGAATGGTATGACCCCGAATTACCAATGTTTAATGACTTAAGCCACTTAATAATAACACCATACTAAATGAGTACTCCTTGCTTACAAGATTTTTAACCTGGCCACCAACATACCTGAATGGAGACTCCTTAAACTTGCCATTGTGATAAATTGCATTGCAGAATCTATAGTTGCCCTTATCCTCTCTCATTATGTATTTTCAACAAAAGACACACATTCATTTTACCAATAAAGAAACAAATGTTGCACCAATCCCCCCAACTTCGAACCAGTGTCAAATAAACAAAAAAAAAGGGTTCTAATGTCACCCTTTAGTTCAACACATTCATAGGAACGTGAACAAATGCGAAACCCAAGTACAAGTGAATTGAAAAATATGATGCCCAACCCCATTACTTGTAGAAAGTTGCCCAATTCTGATAAAAGGTCCAAGCTTTTCAGTAGATTCTTTGCATAAGATTTACTCTTCTCTCTAATTTCTCCCTTTCATGCCAAACTCCACCACTCCTCTTTGTTGTTTCTTTCTCAATCAGATCAAATTGCATTTCTTCACCTTTTTATCTCTTTTCATCTAACTCCCACCCAATTCTAGTTATTTGGCACATGTATACCTAAATGATCCATAGATGCATCCACATCAACACGACATGTCATTATTGGCTAGGTCTACTTCCCACATGGAGTATGTCACGGTAGTGGGAAAAAACTTAGAAAAGAAAATGTTGATGAGGATTTTAACTATGAAAAAATAATAGTGACTGATCTGCCTATTTCATAACTATGAATGAGATATTTCCCCCTTTTCCCAAACAATATCTATTAACTTGATCAACTTCTTGGTTCATTTGGTTTACATTCTCACAGCTCATAGACCTGCAACATACAAAAGTTGATTTTTTTCTTTTAATAAAATACAAAAGTTGATTTTAACTAATAGTGAAACATAATGAAAAAGAGCACTCTCTTTATCCCACAATCTTTGTTTCATTTCATTTTTTTGTATTAAGTTGATTTAAATTTATTTATATTATATTTTTTAAAAAAATTAAAAATTTATATTTAAAAGCTATAAATCTCTATTTATCATTTTATATATAAAAATTGAAACTTATATACTAAAATTTTGAAGATAAAAATATATAAATTAATTAATATAAATAATGGACACTGCAATTGGAATATGAGGAGTATACACAATAAGCAAAAGAAATTATCCCCAACCCGTTGGCCTAATGACTAAGGGCTTAAAGAGATATCAAGAGGCGCAGGGTCAGGGTTCATATCTTGACCTCCTCACTTAAAGTATATCATTCCTTATATGAAACTTCTAAATATTTAAAAAAAAAAAAAAACAAAAATTGTCATTAAAGATTAAAGTTTAAACAGTTCAATGGACCGGAACGAAACCGGAAAGCCGACCCTTTCTCAAGTGACCCGGTACAACCCGGATATATCTGGGCCACTGGCTTTGAATCTACGGTCCCGGGTCCCGGCACTTCCGTGTGGAAAAGTACTACGAATTATTCTATTCGACTCCAAGAGTCCATGGAAAAGTGAGGTCGTCTTAAAGTCAAGTAAGATTTTTGGGCGGATCTGATTTTTTTTTTCTTTCTTTTTTTTTTCTCTTAATATGTCCACGATCCCTCCCCAAGAAACATGAACCCCGATGCAACCTCCAGTTGTTCTGTTCCGGGTAAGTTCGTTTATTTTGTTGGATTTTGTTTTCCAGTAGGATTCGTAGTCCTATCTCGTATTTGCTACTCAGTTACCTTCAGGTGTTATTGATTGTTTCTACACCGTATTTGGTACGATTTCGTACTGCTGCTTAAAGTGGTATTCTATGATTGCTTCTGACGCAATCCTCTGTATAAATACGGTCTGTCATAGGCTGGATTCCTCGAGACTAGGCGCTATTTCGTTTGATTTTCAAAGTTCTGGATTGAAAGCAAGGCCTGCAGCATCTTGTTCCATCCCAAAAGCCGTTGATTCTAATCTGCAGAGCCTGCCTGCAGTGTTGCCTTCCTGCCAGAAATCTGTTCATCCTACAGTTACAGGTTCTGATCAGAAATCAGTTTCTAGTGGCTCACAAATTCAGAAAAATCCACTTACAAACAAGCAAAGATCTGTATCTCCTCTGCCTCAGATGGCTCTCTCAGATTCTTTTAAGGAGGCTAGGTCTGAGAAGAAGAGATTTTCGACTCCGCATCCTCTGAGGGTGCAATCAGATAAAGGAATCAAGGGAAATTCATTCTGTAAGCATTCCTGTAACAGCAAGGCACCTAAATCTGATGCATCAAACACAAGTCCTCTTAGGCACTTGGGTACATTGAAAATTGGAGAGAAATCGAGGACCAGAAAGGACTCGGCTTGGTATAAGTTTTTTGACTCTGCCGGAGGAAGAGTTAGTCATGTTGAAGCAGCTGATGAGCACACTATCGATATGTCCCAGCTCTTTCTTGGTACTAAATTTGCTCATGGGGCTCATAGCCGGCTCTATCATGGAATGTATAAGGATGAACCTGTTGCAGTAAAAATTATAAATATACCAGATGATGACGAAAATGGAAACCTAGCAGCAAAGCTGGAGCAACAATCCAACAGCGAAATTACTCTTTTGTCAAGGCTCGGTCATAGAAATGTTATAAAGGTAATGGAACTATTTTATTTACTTATTTGCTTTGTAAATTTTAGTAGAATAGTTTTGCTTATGTTGAAAGATTCAGGTTTTAATCTGGCAACTTCAGAAATTTCTTGCTGTTCTAAGTAGGGCAATGTCTTTTGGTTGATTCTCGTTTTCTTCCTTGATTGTTGCCAGTTTGTAGCAGCATGCAAAAAAACACCGGTTTATTGTGTTATTACAGAGTACCTCTCTGAGGGTTCTTTGAGGGCATACTTGCATAAACTTGATCACAAGTCTCTGCCCTTGGAAAAGTTGATTGAGATTGCCTTGGATATAGCTCGGGGAATGGAGTACATTCATTCTCAAGGTGTCATTCATCGGGATCTGAAACCAGAAAATGTCCTCATTGATCAGGATTTCCACATGAAAGTTGCTGATTTTGGTATAGCTTGCGAAGAGGCATACTGTGATCTGCTGGCTGATGACCAA